>PHWZ01000380.1:0-37465 GCA_004379285.1 Botryotinia calthae
AGTTATCATTCTATTGAATTCCTACTTGAAGTCTAGTCTAAATCACCTCGAGAGATCTCTAGACACTTCCACGTGACCCTAGAGGCAGCTCCCGTAACAACAGGAATAAAGATACGATTTATATATATACAAATACCTCTTCTACTAAACAAGACAAAGATATAGGAATAGGTTTTATTGCAATCCTTTCAGATAATCGGACTCTGTACTCCAAGCGTATCAATATCGATCTCAACCAGTTAGTATACAATGGAGAACTATATGGAATAATAAAGGCAATTGAGTACACTAGCATATTAGTATACAAAGACTAGAAATACAAGATATATTCCGATAATCAGACTGAGTTATATCGCTTAAAGATATCTTCGGATTACCCCGGACAAGCTTTTCAGATACAAGCTATTAGAATTGCTAAAGTAATTAGAATTACAGGAGTAGAAGTCTCGCTAAATTGGATTCCAGGTTATATAACTATATAAGGAAACGAGCTAGCAGACAAACTGGTTAAAGAAGTAATACTAATTCAACTCTTCTCAAACGAGACTAGCTTTGGTCTATTTGATATGATTATAAAAGAATACAATGTAGATTAATGGAGAGATGCCCTAGATCGATACGATTATTGATTAGAGAAATCCAATAATATCTATTTCAAGTTATATCTATAAAAACTAAAAAATAAAATCAAGTTTCTAAAAAACATAACCCACAATATTGCTAATACCTTCTTCCAATTCAAACTAAGCCATAAATATATCAAATTATATTTATATCAATTTAAACTTTTTAATAATAAATATATATATAATGTGATTGAAATAATTCTATATTTACTCTTTAGATGTTTGATATATTCAAAAGAAAGAAAAGAGATTTTCGAAAATATTTCTATTAATAAGCAAAACTATTAATTTCTATTATATATAACAATAGATATTAAGCTAGCAATTAGTTTCATTAATATAATCAAAATCGCAATTCGGTTTTGGTATCTAGTTAGAACCGATATTCAAAACGAAATTATAGAAAAGGAAGGAACAATTAGTGAGGGAGAGAGAGTACTTCATGAATTAGAAGAAAAGGAGGAGAGAGAAAGAAGAGAAGAGAGAGGAAAGAAAAAAGGCTAGCCCCCTTTCGAAAACTGTTATACGGACCACGTATAATAGTGGGTTTTAGGCCCCAACTTTTGTTTTTATTTCCCTAAGTGTATCATTCCCATTATTGTACTGTAAAATTTACCTGCTAGACCCCTCTGGTTTAGCTATCCTATATAGTCATGGACTGAAGATGGACGTTAATTAAATCAATCAATCAATCAATCAATCAATCAATCGACCTCGTTTTTCAATAGTCTACACGGGTAGGTGTGATAGTTAAATACACAAAATGATGAAACCTCAGAATGATAGCATGAGGAATATTTGAGTTGCTTGTGTATTTTATTCTTCTCGAGTAACATCATGATGCCACCAACACACTCACGACTACAATTCAGTTTGAATCTCCTCGATATATGAATGGGTAAACGAATTGATAGATGGCTCTACCTTTTCAATCGTAGCCAGTTAGAACTTCGCCCATTCATATTTCGAAGGTAGAGAAACTTGCATGTGTGATTCATTAATTTGATATTGTTCCACGACATGAGCCCCTCTGAAATTTCTTCAGTATCACCAGCCTGAGACCATAGACGCAGCCGTACCACAAGACACGAAGCACAAGATTGGATCGGATGAAATAGAAAACATGTTTCAATTCTCGAGTCTTCATAATATCATTGTAGTTTGATTAAAACCGGAAGTTTATCTTGGTATATCGAATAGAAGTGTTCTGTTTCCCGGATACGATTCGTAGTAGATGGTTACACGTGCTTGCTCAAATTCTTATAAGAGGTACCTAACTTTAAGTACTTCATGATATTATATGATTCTGTATACAAGACATTGGTATTGCATGGAAATCTCTAATCTCTAGACATCTGCATGTGCGCCTTGGAAATATTCACTGAATCTTAAAAAGCAGGCACAGCAAAGTCTTTTCTATATATAGGTATCCAATTTCAATCATGTAAAATCTTGATAAAATCGATAGGCCTTTATACTACCGGCTCGAGTCATCGCTCTTCATCTAATGTTATAACAGCCACCGAAATTTTTCATTAAGAAGGCTGTGGTATGGGCTTGAACAAGACTGAGGTATCAACCTCAGGGCTTAGCATAGGAACCATTCGGAACTTCAGTACTTTTGAAAGGTTATATAGTTTCCTTGTCCCTGGGCCAAAAGAGATCTTAATTTACAATAAACACAGCATAAAAAGCATTCAAGGCATTCAAAACATTCAAAGCATTCAAAATACTTCTGAAAAATCCCTTCCTACACATATTTACTACAACTCCAAACCAACTGCCAAGTTCTCTAGGCTTTATCAAATCCTTTTCATCATGGTGAAGTTCATCCTTCTCTTCCTCTTTGTTACCACCATCTTATCTCAATATCCCGAACAATCCGAAGCAGCTCGAAGACTTTACCGTTGCATTAATACAACCAGTGGTCAAGTTGCTGGTCATCCATCTCCCAAGCAACCAGACGTTTATGAATATCTCGGTATCCCATTCGCACAACCTCCAATTGGTGATTTACGATTTGCTCCTCCTCAACCATATATTGGAAATGATTCTATCAATGGTACAAACTTTGTAAGTTTCAATATCTCTGGTATCCCTTTCGATGATTGATCTAATAATCAATAGGGTTACACTTGTCCAAAGCTTTTCTCCGATGAACTTTCACTTATACCATCCAACTTTCCTGACGTTGTCGATAACTATACAGCTTCTGGTATTGTTATCCTAGATACATTTACTCAAGCAGGTGACGGAGCTAGAAATAATGAAGATTGCTTAACACTTAACGTTTGGGTTCCCAAACCAGCTCAAGCACCAGATGTCGAAACAAAAAAAGCAGTCATGATTTGGATTTATGGTGGTGCTTTCAGAGATGGTGCTACTGAATCACATATTTATGATGGTTCAAATCTTGTGAATAAAGAAGATGTAATTATGGTTAGCATCAAGTAAGTTTATCCTTTCCGTCATGATGAAGTCGACCACCTGATTAATAATTCAAAGTTACCGTGTAAACATCTTTGGTTTCTCTGGTGATTCAACAGGTCCAACTAGTAATTATGGAATGCTCGATCAAAGATTGGCTATCGAATGGGTTTATAACAATATTGCCAATTTTGGTGGTGATCAATCTCGTATCACTCTCTTTGGTCAATCAGCAGGAAGTTTATCTATAGATTATTATTCCTACGCCTATCCACAAGATCCTATTGTATCCGCCATGATCATGCAATCCGGTACCATCGCCGCCCTTCCCACGCTGACTTCCACTCAAGCCTTTTCCTCTTGGCAAAATACTTCAACAGCCCTCGGTTGCGGTGATGCATCCATCGACTCCAATTCCGTCATACAATGCATGCGCAACCCTAATATCACCACAGCCGATATCCTCAAAATTGCACATCTCTACCCCTGGCTTCCTTCCATCGATGAAACACTCGTCTTCTCCGACTATCCCGCTCGTGTCGCCGCAGGAAATATTACTACCCTCCCCCTCCTCATCGGCAATACCGATAATGAAGCCGCAGTCTTCGCTGCTCAATCCCTCATGTCCGGTAAGCCAGTCGATATCTCCGAAATGACCAACTCCACCTTTGCTTGTCCTACTGCCGCACGCGCAAATGTGAGTGTAGCTTCTGGAGCAAAGACATGGAGATATCGCTATTTTGGGGACTTTCCTAATTTACAAATCGTACATGGTGTGGATGTAGGAGCTTTTCATATTAGTGATATCTATAGCATTTTCGGAACATGGCCAACGGGAAAAGGTATCACGGGTGCAGGAAAAGAACAAGTTTCGTTGGGAATCTATATGAGAGGTGCTTGGGCGGCTTTTGCAAAAGATAGTGATAATGGATTGAGTAATTATGGATGGCCAATTTATAAGCCAGAGGAGGAGACGGTTATTAGATTGGGTTGGAAGAATAGGGTTGATTTGGTTTTGGATAATCCAGAGGTTTGGGATAGTACTTGTTAACTATGCTGGGATTTTGTCATACTTAATGGAGCTTGGGGATGTTGAATGAGGATTTTCACTGATGTTTGGGGGACTTTTTTGTGTCTACTGAATGGGATTTGAGTCGGGTTCGATTTCGATTTCGATTTCGAATTTCGAATTTCGAATTTCATGAAAGCAGATGCAAAATATAGGATGATTGGAGAGGCAAGATAGATTAGGATGGATTTAATAGAGATTAAATACTTTCCATGTGTTAATTTGTTTTTTGTCTTGTGAGATGGCGATGAACATACCTAATATGTATTTTGATATGATGTTCATAGAATTTTATATTCTCTAGTCTTATGCTTATGATCGTGGTAGATTCTATTAGCTGTCTCATCACTATGCGTATAATTTCATACATCTTTTTCTTGGAACTCCAAAGACGAAACACGACCAGAAAAGAATCCTTATCCAACACTACACACTACCACACTACGACTAAAACATCATCCACACCTTACAGTAAAGTCCAAATTCAAGAACTTGCGGTCATCATCATCATCATCCCTCATATTCTCCCTTCCCGTAATCAATTCTCCCGTATTCTCATAACAATCACAAAACCGAACCTTCAAACTTTTAAAAATCTCCACACTCACTATCTTCGGATTTCCAAGCTGATTCTTATGCTGCGCAAGTAACCATCTAATTCCTTTCCCATTAGGTGTTCCCAAAAGTGCGGCTCCATATCCTCTGGAATCATTGATATCGATTATTAGTCCATCTTGTGGGCACAGTATTTTTTCTTTTTCGAGGATGTATTCAATTACTGAAGTGGTTTCTCTGTTGGTAATGTGGTTTTGGATTATGTGTTTGAGATTTTTGATGGGGATAGATGATTGGGTGCATTGTTCATGACATAAGAGATAGGTTATGTCAGACCAAGTCTGGAGAGTATTTGTTGAAATTTCATCTAGTGGCTCGCCTGCTGTTTTTGCCTTCGATTGTTTCATCGTGTATGGTGACTTTGATTCGGTGGCAATGATGATTCCATCCTGAAATATTATGTGTTAGTTAATTTACAATATCTTCAGGAAGTAGCAGGAAGTAAGATAAATCAATTCTAGAATTCGCAACTTAGAATGCTTCTACCGGATTCAAACCTCAGCAACAGAAACGTGACAAAGCTTTACGTGGCTTATACCAGGAATAAGCTTACCTTGGTGTTCATTGCATAGTAGTAAAGTCCATCTAAATCCTATCTTCAGTTAGCTTATATTCTTTAAAGTGCAGTTCTTATTTGATCAATTGGGTTTGATGGTAGAATAAAATAGTATTAAAGGTATTGGCAAGTATGAATTTTTCGCTTCAAGAAAGGGGTTCATGAACCATTTGTTCAACACTTGCAAGACCGATCAAAAATCTTGCCACAAAAAATTCCTAAAATAAAATTCAACTGGAAACATATACGTGCTTAATTTATCCTCTTCTTGAAATGAATAAATCCTCAATATTAGATCTTAAAATTTGGCATTATATATTTCACCCAAAATAACAATAGCGAATAATCTTACCCCAAAAGCCTGACCCAATGTACCATCAGATTTTTTTAAATGCCTCACCAAAATCCCGATCCAATACATTCTAAAATTCGACTTGGTAATTTTCCTTATGTGCTCCAAGATATGGAATGCGGATTCAACCTGATCACGACTTATTTCAGTATACCAATTGTATTCTTCTCTTGATTCTGGCCTGTGGAAAATACTTTGAGCTGGATAATCAGGTTGGGTGTTGTCATTTTGAGAGATTCTTCGAATCATTAGTTGGCCTGTGATTTGAGATTTTGAGAAGGCGTCCATGTTTTTGGAGTGAGTATGGTGTTTGTCGCGTTTTTGTGATAAGTGATGAATGAGGAATCAGTGGAATCAGTGGAATAAGGAAGGGATAGTTTCTTTTTTACAGTAGAAGACAGGCCGATTTTATAGTCACGGATTTTTTAATCTCGTTTGCTCGGATTTTTCAATTTCGTAATGAGAGCAAGTCATTGACTGGGTTGAATTGTCTTGTGACTAGATGAACAAATAAAAGTGCAAGCTCTAATAGGATTCTAAATGCAATACACAACAAAGTCTTAAGAGAATCAATCACAAGTATATAAACATCAATATGAGAGGTTATTGTAAGGCTTAGAGAAGATAGTCCTTTCGGGGTATTGAAATCTCTAAATTGACATACTATTTTGCTGTTTCTCCTCATCTAGATGTAATATTACCATATTACTGTCATCTTGTAGGGACAGGATGTGTTAGATTAGAGGTGAATCAAATTATGGAATTTTCAAACATGGAAATCTAGTAGGATCTAGATATTCATCTGGGAAATTTGATTAAAGTAGAAGAAGAACTCTTGATGAAGTGTATGATTTACCCTACTGATTCAATTCATCCATGTACCATTATTCCTTGAATAATCGGAATGGAAAGCAGTCTCCTAGTCATTTCATCTCTACTTGCCTCAATTCTGATACTCTAGATAGAAGATTAGTCCTCTCATGACACCTTGAAATCCGTGATTCCGTTCCATGCCGAACTATATCACTTCATTCTCATATCAAAAGTCAGTGAATGTAGTTGTTTTGAGAATATTAGAATTGAGTAAAATGATTCACCTATAATTAAAGCTAGTTCAAAGATTCTTGGTCAATTCAAAATTTCTCTCCAAGTCACTTCTTCTTTTTCTTCTTCTTACCTCAACAATCATGTCAAGGTCTCAAATAGAAGCCATGTTAACACATGTCGATCAAGTACGTGTATTTCTTAAGTTTCTCATGTTCGATTCTGTTTCTTTCTCATTAATATGTCTTTCTTCTTTCGAAGTTATTATTATTACTTGATCATACAATTTTTAACAAGGTTTAAAGTCATCTGATTGGCTCGGCTGGAGCACGTACTTGTTTACCTCACTTATACTCTCAGCTACCTTAACTACCTTAGCTTCATGTAAAATTGATCATAACTATACTAATTTGTTTGTATAGTCTATCATTGATAATGATCAGCAAGCCTTGGAAATAGCAAGAGAATATAGAATTTTAAATGGTAAGTTTTCCTGTTTCTACCTGTCTTAACATCATCTCAGATGAATCTTGGTGGATTATTTTCCGCCAAGTAGCAACCTTCAATACACTCAAGAAATTGACTCAAATGTCTGACCATATTTTTAAACATCCTTTGACTATTCTGAGGAGAAGAGATAAGCTCTCAGTCTTTCTTTACATCTGAATCTAATTACTATTCATATTTTTTACATCCAACATACAGCAGCCTGTCCAACATCAGTGTCCTCTGTTGCTCTCATTATTTCTCTAATCGCATCTAATGTCTGGTTGTTCTCTGGGTTATAATTTTCATCTTCTTGCATTCGAGTCTTCTCCGAGAACAGTCTATTTGTTGTCCTTGAGAGAAACTCCAATTCTTTCTATCTCAGCTGAATTCCAGCTATTACATTACATCACTTCAACACATTCAGACAATCACCCAACAATTTATTCACTACACAATGATCAACTCTACCTTACTGTCAATGAAGCTTCACCGTAGTTAACTCTACCATCAACTTCCTTTCACCGCCTTCGAATCACTTTATACTTGACCATGAAATTCAAACTGACTTTTCCTCTTCCAAACAAAGTTGTAGCAAATCCTACAGAACCAGAACCTTAACCTTTATTCAACGTCCATGGTGAGTTCTATGACTCAATTACCCAACATCCAGACTTTCTTATCTAAATTATCAACAGCTCTCACCATTTCAAACTCTCCTTACTTAATGTTCGAACCAATATATCTGGGCGAAGAGGGCTTTCAACGCTGGCCTTCCCCAGGCAATCATGCTGGACCTCATCAGCTCGAATTCTCTCTCGCAATCATGAGAAATCGCATGAATCAATTTCCCTTCGCTATTAAATTTCCATCAGATCTTTACCGCGATATCAAGAAGTCACAGAGGATGCGCGACAAGATGGCAGATGTCAATCTCGCAGATATGTCTGGAGATAATTCTATTGATGACATTCCTTGGCCCGACTTTCACGATATCGACAACCCGCCAATATCTGAAGATCAAATGGAAAGTATTGGATACCATATCGATCTCATGGAATCTGAACTCCTTGGTCCGATCAAAGGTCCTACCATAAATGATGAGGATTTCATCGTTCAAAAGCTTGGATTGAATCAAAAGAGAACAAAAGAAGAACTTTTTGAAGATATTCCCTTCAATTTATTTGAACTTAAATTCTTCGAGGCAAGAGTTCAAAGTTTTGATTCTGCTATTAGGTATTTAAACCTTTGGTTTCTAATGTCAAATCTCATGATTCTTCGAAACTGACATTTCTTTTGAATAGAGCTGGAGAAGGACCACAATTACCAGAATGGACACATCAAGGTTTCGATATTAATGATGAAGAAGAGGTAAGTCTTTCACCCCCATATAGTTCTTTTTTATCCTTCCTCGTTCCCTACTCATAAATGGCAATGAAAAAAGACTAACATCTAAATTTCAGATGGCCTTATTAGACAGTGAAGAAATTAAAAAAGGTCTTCGAAGCTACGATGCTACCTATCGTGCAAATTATTTTAACCCCGATTTTGCACCCGAAAAGAGATTAGGTTCATCGAAAAAACCTGGTGCTATGACGAACTGGTATCGAAAAGGTCCTGTAGGACGTGGAAGAAAACCTCCTCCAAAAGCTCGACAAGACGTTGCGGAAAGAATTTCTCAAGATCATATATGGCTTCTCCTGGAAGATAACCTAGCTTCAGCCAAAGATAAAGAAGATACTGAGATGAGTGGAATGAATACGAGTGGAATGAATATGAGTGGTGAAGGGAATATCTTCGGTGTGGGAGCTATCGGAATGAATGATACGATTGACGTTTCTGGTCCTTCCGGATTCAATTCTGGACTTGGTCAAATAAACACTATGAACAATGCCCCAAATCCTTCTGGCTACAAGTCTAGCTTTGTCGGCGCAAATACCGCCAACAACTCTGTTGGTCCTTCTGGATATAATTCTGGAGCTGCTTCAAGAGTTATGCCTGCGAATACATCGATCACTGCCACCAATAATACACTGGACTCTCCTACATACAATCCTGGAACTGTGTCAAGCGTTGCCTCTATCAATGCGCCAATGAATTCCATTATTAGTGCGCCAGGTCCTCCAGTACACAATTCCTGTCCCATTGCAAAGAACATTACAAATACGGCACCAGGTCCTTCTGGGTATAATTCTGGAACTATTAGAGCTAACAGTTTGAGCAGCACAGCAGTTCCTTCGGGATATGTTTCTGGGCCTGGTAGAAATGACTCGATGAATACTGCAGCAAGTTCTTCTAGACACAACACCCTGTCAACTCCAACTCCAAGAGAAACTATTAGTACAAGAGGAAGTGGCGGAACGAATGCCATGAGCGAATCCTCACAATCTTTCGCAGTTTACAATCAAGGATATACTAAGTCGTCGGCCGAGCCCATCAGACACAACTATGTTAACTCCCTCCAGACACACGCCGCCTCAATCCCACCAAACATAAACCCTCATACCATCAGCGAAGTCCAATCTAGAGAAACTACGCACCAACCCAATTTTTCCACTATAGCCGTAGTCATACCCGTACTAGCACCCGCAAGTGAAGAAATCCTCCAAACAACATCTACAACACAAAATCTTGGCATGGAGAATCTCGTTTCCGTCAACAAAAAGATGGATGCAAGAGACGAAAAAGATGAAGACTGGCAGCCATCGCAGAAACTAAAACCAAAATCCACCAGAAAGACTACTGTATTCAAAGCTGCAACTGACAATCCAACTCCGCCCAAAACAACCAATCGTAAAATTGCTACTCCCAGAACTAGGAAGCAAAAGGCAATTAATCCTAGTGTCGCTAGTTCCAAAGTTACCAGCCCTGTAGCTATTGGTCCCATAGCTGCAGCGCCCAATCCTTTCAAACCAGCTGCCGTTCCGAAGACTAGTAATCCCAGAGCCGCTACTCCCAAAACTGTCGGACCCAAGTCTGCGGTGTCCAAGGCCACTACTCCCATGATTGCTACTCCCAGGACTACTGCCCCCAGGACCATTACCACGAGAGCTAACACTCCTCAGACTTCCAATATCAAGACCGCAACTCCCAGAACTTCTGCTACCAGAGCCAAGACATCTAAATCCAACACCCCCAAGCCTTCCTCATCTACCTCAACTCCCATTCTCAAACCACCTGTTACCAGAAACTCCTCGCTCAAAAAGAGTATTTCAGAAGAAAGTGCCGATGGAACATGGAAACCTGATGAGGACTACTAAAATATTTAATTTTGTTTCTCTTTCCATAGTTTTTCTCTTCGGAGTTTTTCATTTTGATCCGGTGCTTCATTCCTAAGATCTCGATGACATTATATCCTGCTTTGGTTTGGGTTGGTAGATGGATTCCCACAAATTTTTGCAAGCTGTTGGATTATGAAAGATAGAATGGAAGGAAGTAAGAGCCTGATATAGAGAATGAGTTCATGAGTTGATAAGAAATTTTTTGAGCAAGAGCTACCCAAGTACCTACCGCCAATAACCCCATCCCATAATAATATCGATAATATAATAATACTCCAACACCTCCCACCCACCCATCCATCCAATCCAATCCAATCCAAATAACACCAAATCAACAACCATAACCATTCTACCCACCCATTACCTATCGTACACCAATCCATAATCATACAAGTAACTCCAACCACTCAATTAATCTTTGCACCACCACCCATCCATCTTAATTCCCATACATACACCCTCTACTGGCTCTCCTCGCATGATAAACCACACTCCTCCCAATTCCACATCCATGAGATCCCGTCCTCGAATGTGATTCCGAGATATCTGAATCGTAACATCGATTTAAATTCGCATAGTGATTATCTGAAACGACGGCGGTTGATGCAATGGCTTTTTCCTTCATGAGTGAGATTCTGTTTAGATGTTATTAGGATTTGAAAGAATCGAAAGAGATTTGAGAAGTGGGAAGGCTAACTTACTCATCCTCGGAATAACCGGGGAGATTTACTGCCGGGCCTTCTTGAAAATTGAAGGGTGCACTCTGTGAAGGTCATGTTAGGATGGTACAATGCGGAATTCTAAGATCTGAATAGATCCTTACTATAGATAAAGGTTTTGGAGTTTTCGATTTCAATCCCAAGGTTTCAGCACATTTATTGCTGAATTTTAAGAGTGTAGCTTTGAGTTGTATGCAGGACATGTTGATAAATGATTGAATTGAGGTTGAGATGAAACTATGTGCGTATATAAATATATATGTATCTTGTGATGTCTAACGATAAGTTATTGTTATATTGATAGTTGAATGTCCTCGTGATGATATATTGTAGATTGAGTCTAGGTATGAAAATGTAAGGCAGACGCGCTTTTCTGAAACGATGAATATGCAGAATATTGGAAGACGCGTGATTGAGGAATGACTGTAATTAATGACACAAGAAAATGAAAGAAAGAATGATTGTCGATTAGGTCTATAAAGGAAGTAGAAGAAGAATTGCTGAAGAGCTGACTGCCAATGCCTCGAATAATAAGACTGACGATGATAGAACAAGATATATGAGAAAAAAGATTGAAGAGAAGAAGAAAAATTTGTGAATATAAATTGCCAGTTTGCTGTCAAGGGCAACAATACTACCAAATGAGAAATTACACAGAGTCAGTACTACTATGAGTACTACTTCGGGTGCATCAAAATTCCCATTCTTTGGTACGCCTCAAAGTAACGGCAATCCGGCGACGTAACGTGGCGGATTCCTTACTCTAAAACTTGAAGGAAATGAGGAGTTCCCTTGATTACTCCCTTATCAGATGAGGCCCTTCTGGAATGTTGATGATTAAAATGTATCGCTTCTTTTCAACTAAGTTATCTAAGTCTATCAAAGGGGGGAGAAGGGGGTTACCGAGCTGGATACGTTTAATGTACAGATTCAAATCAAGGAGGCACGGAATGTTGCCCAAGAACATACCAGAATAAGGGGAAAGCGTGGAAATGTGAGGGAGCACAACAGGAAGATAGGAAATAGAAAGGGTTGATCATGTGATTACCCTTTCAAAAGAATTCCCCCTTCCAATTATTTTGCAGTAAGGCTTATTACTAGGTAATCTTCGCCCATTTCTCAATTTTCGTATCCAATCAAATACTTCCCTTGCGTTACCTTGGAAAAATGGATCAACATTGATCCAAATCTTTCTACTTGACACAAGAATTCTTCGAGATTGTATCACTAATGAAATGTGCATATTGCTTGGCTAACATTGATATCTGTGTACCAATGGCGTAGAAGCGCCATGGCCCATCAATGCCAGAATGACATTCGACATGTGTAGAACTCGATCATCAAAAATAATTTCAGCGCCGTGGAAAAAGATAAGGTATATTCGTCATTCGTCTATGTGAAACCCTTCAATCGCTTATTTCTACTCGAATGCTCCCTTTTGACTAGAACTTATCGATTTGTGGCTCTGATTTCTGGTGTTTGAATACTCAAAAGTCGTTCGAGAGTTCTGTACTACAAGCACACATGTGTAGAAGTAATACTTAAAAGCCCTTATTTAGGGTAATCCTTCAAGTGGTAACTCTTCAGCTTGACGAATTGTTCAAAGCCAAATTTACTTAGAGTGACACCCCTTCCGGAATTTTTCCATCCAGTCCATGCAAGGTCCTATCAATAATTGTGAGCCATATTCATGTACATCATCAAAGGGCAAAGGTGACTTACAGGGCTTGGATAATCACATCTGTTCACAAAGACAGTTCCAGCCTCTACATCTTCAGCAAATTCGGCTGCTTTTGCCGTGTCTTTTGTCCAAATTGAGGCGGTTAAGCCAAACTCACTGTCATTCATGAGTTTTATGGCTTCTTCATCATTCTTTACTTTCATCACGGGAATGACTGGGCCGAAAGTCTCCTCAGTCATCACAGTCATGCTATGATCGACATTACCAAGCAACGTAGGTATAACATAGTTGCCTTCTGAAGGAGGAGACTTGAAGGTTTCATTCTCGGGCGTGAGATTCTTGGCACCCTTATCTAATGCATCCTTGATATGTGCCTCGATCGTTTCCTTTGACCTCTTTGAGACGACGGGGCCGACATGCTACATAAGCAAGTAGTAAGTATTTAGCCAGCGATAATTGTGTGCGAGGTACTTACCGTTTCCTTATTAAAAGGATCACCTAGTTTGTAATTCTTCAAGACATTCTGCAACGCCTCAATGAATTCATCATGAATCTTCTCATCAACATAGATTCTTTCAAAGCTACAACAACTTTGACCCGAGTTGAAAACGGCTCCATCGACGATCTCTTCAGCTGCCCACGCTACATCAACATCACCTCTTACGTATGCGGGATCTTTGCCACCAAGTTCGAGTCCAACATTCACAATTCTATCTGCTGCTGCCTTAGCTGTCGCCAAACCACCAGCTACAGATCCAGTGAAGCACACGAGAGCTACTTTTGGATCTCTAACAATAGATTCAATAATGAGGGGGGAGCCGCAATGGAAATATTGGATGACATTATCTGGAAGGCCAGCTTCAGAAAAGATCGATGCCATATGTTCAACAATTGTAGGCGTCTGCGGAGATGGCTTGAGAATGACCGAGTTACCAGCGAGAAGAGCAGGTATCAGAGAGTTGACGAGAATAAGATAGGGGTACTGAAAACAAAAAGTTAGCCAAAGAAATGAGGACCCGGAACTCAACACTTACGTTCCATGCAAAGAGGATGAGACAAGGTCCAACTGGCACCTTCCGAATGAATCTCTTGAATCCTTTCTCTGCCTCTCCATCTGTATCTTTCAATGCATCCTCACTAATCTTCAAGAGGTATTCGCCCCTCTTCACAGCTGTGGTAACTTCTTTCGCAGTATAGGCAATGGGTCGACCCATTTGTTCCGTCAACTCCTTGGCCAATTCATCTTGCTTATCGTTCAAAAGCTTGAGAGCTTTCTTTACGATATCTTGACGTTCTTTCAATGAAGTCTTACGATACTTTAGGAATGCTTCAGTGGCAGTGATGGGCAATTGCTGCAAATCTTCCGCAGAGATTCCAGTTCTGGTCAAGACAGGCTTGTTGGTAATAGGAGAAATGGTAGTAATTGTTTCGACAGACATATTGGAAATCTTGGTGTAATCTTCAATGACAATGACAATGACAATGACACTCTTCTTATGTTGCAGATTTCATTCTAGTGGGGTGGTGGGATAAAGATAGTCAAGCAAAGCTATCAGTGACGCCCACTTACCGGTATCGCTCTGCGTCAATGTCATTACAGGATGTAACAGGGGTCCGACAGATTCCAAGCCGCTAAAATTTTAAACTTTCTGTTAATTCACCACCCAAAAAAATTGATAAGTGATCCTGGTCAAAATTTATAATTCTTTACAATCCGAATTTCTTCCAATTCATCAATCAAGCTGTTTGACCACCAGGACCAACCAGCTAAGCAACAAGTCAAACGATCGATCAATCAACCAATCAAAAAAATGGCGACGAGAAAGCACAACGATTTCTTAGATGTGGAGGAAAGTGACGGAGATGAGAGTCAAGGATATAATTCGGAAGCAGAGGATCTCAAAAAGGGTGGCAGAAGTTTAAAGAGGAGAAAGGTTGATGACGATCAAAGCGATGACGAAGATATCGAACAGAATAGTGATCAAGAAGAGGGAGACTCTAAGGACGATGTAATCGAAGAAGCTTCGGAAGAGATTGAGTCGAAATCGGAATCGAAGTCGAAACCAAAGAATACCTCGAAAGAATTGGAACTACCAGGAATTTCAAGGCCTCTCACCAAGAAGAATCTTGTCGCAAGTGCTGCTGCCATCAAAAAATCCGGCGTTGTCTATCTTTCCCGAATACCACCTTTCATGAAACCAACAAAATTAAGATCACTCCTTGAACCATACGGTGATATCAATCGCATATTTATGACACCTGAAGATCCAGCTTCGCACACAAGACGAGTTCGCAACGGAGGAAATAAGAAGCGATCATTTGTGGATGGATGGGTAGAATTTGTGAATAAAGCAGATGCCAAGAAAGTGTGCGAATTGTTGAATGCGAACACGATTGGAGGCAAGAAGGGAAACTACTATCATGATGATGTATGGAATCTTCTTTATTTGAAGGGTTTCAAATGGAATAATTTGACGGAACAAATTGCGGCAGAAAATGCGGAAAGAAACAGCAGAATGAGAGCTGAAATTAGCAAGACGACAAAGGAGAATAAGGAATACGTACAAAATGTTGAACGCGCAAAGATACAGGAGGGAATGGAAGCTAAGAAGGCTGCAAAGAAGAGGAAGGATGGCGAGGACGCCGATGTCACAAAGGATGAAGGCGTGGAAGCAAAGAAGCAGAAGAAGGATGCTAATAGACCAATGCGCTTCAAGCAAAATGCTCCAGCATTGAAGAACAAGACTCAGAGTCAACCAGAACAGGTGAAGAGGGTTTTGAGTAAGATTTTCTAGACTAATAAAATACATGGTGAAGGGAGTATCGCATCTACATAATTCACCTATCCCATGTTGGCCTTCTCAATGAACTAAAGAACACTTCCAATAATTTTAACAAATCCATGTTGTGCTCTGTTGTTAACCATCCCTCAATCATTTCTTGTGCTGCTGCATCAATAGCTTTTCCAAAGGCACCAAAGCTTCTTCTCAATCCTTCCACATTGATATTCCTCCCCGACGCAGCAGCATTCTTTTCCAACTTTTCCACTTGTATTTCGGCCATAGCACGCCATGTTTCAATGGCCTGGAGATTATCATCCAAACTTTGAACAAGCTCAGCATTGAAGGTAGCTTTCATTCTAAGCTTTCCATATTGTTCCAAATCTAATCGGAATCCAGGAAGATGCATTTCCACATCTCTCCAGATGATTCTCAAGACGCTATGAGCAGTAGGTTGGCTATATAAAGGACTTGCTAGGTGCGTAGTCCATTCAAGAATTGTTGCAGCCGCTCGTCTTTCTTGGTCTGGTCGGTAACATCGTGGATCTGTTTTGGCAACAATTCCAGTGCGGACTTGGCGGGCTAGAATTTCTCCTTGATCTTTAAATTCGAGCCAGCCTGGTGGAAGTGGACCACGGGTTGGATTTAATTTTGTTCTTTCACATGTTGCGATGTTGTAGTAGAATTTCGTCCCATCGCAACATCGTCTTTGCTCCCACCATTCGGGATTGGATATTGTGGCTTTGATCATTGGATTGATTGTAGGTATAGTTATTTTTGTTCCTTTCTTCTTCTCGTCGTAGTGATTGGATGACTGAGTATCATTCTAGGGCGGCCATTGTCTGTCTTTTATATCTTGGTCTTCATCAGCTAAATGTTGCCATAAATGTTACTATAGAAATAATTTAATTTCTCTCATGAGTTCTCAATGATATTATAATGACGAAGATAGAATCATAAAGCCAGATATTCAAGCTTTCCTAAGAGCCAATATGCCAAATCTTTTCCAGTCATAGATGTACATCTTTGGTTTCACAGTCCGGTGCGTAAGTGACTGTTTTCCATTCCTTATTCGGTAATTCTGCAATGCTATCATATATTCTCCTTTTAGATAATCACAATGATATATCGCTTCATGGACATGATTGATTCTAGTCAGCTACTCGTTCACTCAAACGGCATTTAACAATATCACACTTGACTTGACGTATTTCCGAACAACTTCTTGTCACAACCCGACAATTCATCTCCGGTCATTGAACATTCATCTTACAAATCACTTTCGCGCAAGATCGAAAGTTTAGCTTTCATAATTGATCGATTCGCTAAAAAATGAAGAAACATTTCTACCAAATATTCAACTAGAGCCACCTTTTACAATCTCCTATCTAATTACCAAGCCGACCCTGCATCTGCAACCTGAGTCTTCTCAGCCGCCTGATCTTCTCTTTCATCTTCATCTCACTTTCCCCATTCTACGTTCTCTTGATCTTCTTCGGCTCCTCCATTCTCAAAACCCGGATCTTCTTGAGCCTCAAACTCAACTTTTTCTGTTTGATCTCCTTGACCTTCACTGTCATTCTGACTTGATTGATCGTCCTTTCTTCCCTGATCATTCGTTCCGCGATCGCCCTGTGATCCTTGGCTTCCACGGACTCCCTCCGACTTTGCCTGAAAACTTCTAACCCCTCCCATCTGTCCCTCCTGATTTCTCCGTACACCGTAATTATCTTCATCTCGATTGCTATCTCTGCCAGTTTCACTCCTCTGAGCTCCATAACTATTGACTCCCCGATTATCACCTCTACCAACCCCACTACTTTCAAACCCCTCTCTTTCATACCTAGGCGATCCCATTTTATTCCTATAATTCGCTTCCGTTCGTTCCAAACTCTCTTGTAGATTCGCATAATCCTCTCTCAGACCCCTGAATAAATTCTCTACATACTTTCGCCAAGTTGCAAGCGTATCTTTTTCAGACTTGACATAACTAGCTACATTCTTCTTCTCTGCCGAAATTTCCTTTTCTAGTGCTGTGACTTTTCGTCTGAGAAGATCAATTTCGGTTTTTTGTCTTACTTCGACTGGGGTTCGGTTGAATATTGATGGCATGATTTTGGTAATGGGTTTTTTGCCGAGTTCAAATTCGGTAAATAAAGGGTAGAATAAGCAATTATCTGGTCTTAGAAGCAAGTTCCTCGCCTAGATGGGAATCATGATACTACAATATCGAATTGGTTACCTTAACACAATATATATTTTAAAATGTACAAAGTTTGTATATTCACTCATTTTGTACAGCAAGTGACTATCATCAAAGTGACTGTTGGTATTATTGAGGTACATGGCAAGAAGTTTTCGGAATTCCCAAAGAGCAAACAATGAGTAATCTCAAAATCATTTATCTTCAGAATGAATTACAAATACCTGCAGCGATAAATATACACAAAAGCTTGCCATACCTGAGTCATCATTATTAAAATCGCAGTCCTCTATGACGCTTTTGATATTCTTCAGCACACACAATATCTTATTAGCCAACATGATCATTCGTTGATTCCTATGCCCCTCCATATCTACCTTTCCCACTATTACCACAACACAACACTCAGCTTAGCACTTACCACATACCACTTACTACTCTATAATTATCTAGACATCTAGACATCTCCAACTCTAAACATGTATTCTGGCCATCCAGTATTTTTTACAAGTTTTCCATAGCAGTTTTATTATAAAATCTTTCTTGCTACCCTGCGCTCACTCAACGCTCTCAAATTATTTCCTGACATTTGAAGTTCCAATAACCATACCAGAAATCACAGTGTTAGCTCAAGGTATTTTCTCCTTCCCTCAAGATAGATCATCTTGTTCTCTTTCAATCACGCCTGGTCAATATGAACCCAGATGACATCCAAAACTTTCCGTAAGAACCTTACCACAATTATTTTCTCGTAGGCCTAAAATATTACTCCCTACCCACCCCTCTTTTTGAAACTCCTCAATTTCATTTCTTCCTCTCACCGCCGTTGATCTATACATATTAGACTTCACAATCGCAGAACAATAATAAAGAATCCAACGGAAAAAATGTTATTAATCTTATTCAGAGAAAGAATCTCCTAAACCCTAATTACGCCCCATTGCATTCCATTCTACCCATCTTGAAATCAACTTTCAAGCTCAAATAAAATCCGGTAATTTAATGTAACCAAGTTTTCCTTTCCTTCTCCACTACAATCATTTCTCACAACCATACAATTCAGATCGCTCCAATGCTTCAAAACCCAATCCAACCCCCATTGATTTCCTCAAATCTTTTCAACCCTAGTAAGAAACATTATTCAAATCGTCGAAAGAATGACAATAATGACTCCGTTTTATATGCATGTAGTTCAAATATAAATCTTTCTCCATTCTTTTTCCTCATAGTTGACCAGAAAGAAGTGCTTCAGTTGCTGTTTAAAAAGTTAGTTGATGAATAATTTAAATCAGGAGTAAGTATTAACATACCAGAATTAATATAAGCTCTTCTAGCATCAAGTGAAACACCAAATCTCTTCTCCAACTCCATCTTGATACTCTTCTTCGTAATTGTCATCAAATCAGCTGTTCTGAGAATATCTCTAATCTCTTGTAAGATAGAGTCATCACTTGGCAAACCCGCCAAATTAGACATCTCCATTTCTTGTTGACCGAAATATTGACTTCCGCTAAATTGACTAGCTCGGTTTCCTGGCGTCCCCATTCCCATTTCTGATGGTGCCAATGAGATACGAGATTGATATGGATTGACGTTCTTAGAGTCGATGCCATAGCCATTATAATGGGACATTGGACCAGATGCTGGAATGGCGTATTCTGAAATGTTAGGTTGATACTTAGTACCATAGGAATATCCTGAGATTACAGATCTTCCATCATCATCTTGTTGAGTTTGAGCTTCCCAAAGCTCAGCTTGATAATCTTCCCATCTCTTGCGTGGAATAGATGCAGGATCAAATACTCCTTCATCAGTGATGACAATCTGTTTACCCGATTCTCCAGTCACAACACGAGTGTTACCCCAAGAGAAATCATCCATATGCCAGAAACTATACAATGGAAGACACAAGGAGTACACAGGAATGGCAAGGATATAAAAAACCATCCATCCGATCATCTCCCATTTGCGTCGCACGATGAAGATTAATGCTTGCAAACCATAAATTGCAGCAAGTAGAATGAAAGCCGTAATAGGAACAAAACTTGGCGATTCGATGACGAGGACGATGAGATAGACAATATAAGCAACAGTGACCGGTTGAACCAAGGTGGAGACCAAATCGATCATGACAACAAAACGCATACTGAAGCAGCAGAAACCACAAAGTTCCGACATAGGCGCGAGTTCCGCAAGGTTGTGTACGGTTGAGTTAATCCAGCGACGACGTTGAGAAAGGAAGATAGACCAGGTGACAGGAGCAATAGTCCAAGCATGAGCGGTACTGATATACTTGGTCTTATACTTAGAATGGTGTTTTATAAGAAGTGTGGTCAAGTAACGATCTTCTCCCAAATGTAGCAAGTTCTTCATGTGAAGTGTATCGACTCGAATATTGGCATAGCTTTCGACAACTTCACGACTGACAAATAGAGGCTTTCCGGATTCTGCAGCTCGAACACGATACATAGTGAAACAACCTGGCAAACAAGTAACACTACCAAACAAACTTTCGAATGCTTTGGCAAGATTGTGAGAGATGAAGTATTCGTAAACTTGAATCATAGTGACGAATGAAGCTTTGGAATTCGTCAATGATGTCTCTCCACAAACACCGAGTAGTTTAGTATCGTCCAAGAATGCTGAAATCATTCGTGAGGCAGAATCCGCTGCAACAACCGTATCGGCATCAATTTGTAACATGAATTCATAAAATGTTGGATTGACACCAATGATATTGCGAATTTGATGATACATTTCAAGCTCGAGAGGGCTCATGGGCGCATTGTAGTGAACGCGGTTCAAGAATCGCATCATGACCATTTGAGAATCACGCTTTCCTCTGTTTCCTGGTTTAGAAACTTCAGAAGGCTTACCAACTTTCACAACGACCAAGAAAGGAACGATATGTCCTTGAACCTCGTAAAGACCGGAATAACATTTGCCCATATTGTGTTGTTTCATTCCTTCTCCCAAAGACTCGAAGCTCAAGGGTTCAGGGTCAACAGTATCTGATACTCCAAGAATGTCCAAAACGATGCGTGGAGTAGGTCTGTCGTTACCCTGACCAATAATCATACCATCACAGATAACAACCAAGAGTTTACGCTTGTCGTCATACTTCATTCTGGCAATGGAGTCGATAGCACGGCGAAGAGAATCCTCGTCTTCTGTATAGACAGGCACTTGACAGATAACAAACTTATCCAAATTTTCGGGAACGTTTTTGCCACCGAATTGAAGAGCTGCAAGAAATTTGAAGACGATGACGGAGGCGACAATGATCGAGATAGCCAAAATCAAGTACTCGGAAAATTGGCACTTGACAGAGTTTCTGGTATCGACATCTGCAATATAGAAGAGATTATCGAGACAAATCTTCATTCTAGATCGCACCTCATCACTAATGGCAAGAGCGTTCCAGTATTTTGTGAGGTCCTTTCCAGATTTTTGTTGGAACAAGTCCACAACTAAGGGTGACATGAAGTCGACACTAACATCCGAAGGTACAGTGTCACCCTCGGCGACAATGACTTTACGGCCTCCAGAAACATATTTAGTCAGGTCATAGATTTTACCATCTATAATGCCGATCGAGTCCAGATTTTTTTTGGCAAGCGTTTTCACATATGACGCCGTATAACCAATATGACCCTTGTAATAACCGGACTCCTTAAGCATGATCATCTGCTCTATGAACCAATCGGGACGGGAATCATTCTTGAAGGCACGGAAGTCATGATATACAGCATTGGCATCTGTGCTACTGACTGTAGAGGCGGAGCCACTAACATTGGAAGAAGTATAATCGAGTTGCACTGAAGGATCAATAGAGCCTGTGGTTCCTTGACAGAGAGCCGAGACTTGAATCGGAAATAGGCCAGTAGCATCGAGACCAGCGTACTTCAAAATACTCTTTTGGGGTATGATTGACGGGTAATGACGAGTTGAAAAACTTGTGAGATCAAAAACCACTCCTCTGATGGCAATATAGGCATCGGCGCTCTTCCCGTCATACGACGTCAACTCAGCCGCGCTGTAAACGTGTTGAGTTGGACAAATCAATTTTGGAAAGATCACGACAAAGAAGGCGGAGAAGAGACAAGCCAACCAAATCATCATGTTGATCGCAAGCTTTTCTCTCCAGGCCAACCGAACGTCTTTTCGAGGCATGCGACCGATCAGCCGTATCAAGAAATCAGGAACGAACCAAGTCATCAAGTACACCATTGCTACCCATCTTTTGCGACTAGCGCTGACCTTAACTTCCTCCACCTCAACCATGGTCTTTTCATTTCCCTTTTCAGCCAATTGCTCCTTGGTGTCCAAATTGCGGAACATATCACCTTGACCAAGAGCCGAAGCACCAGCATCAGAGCGTGCGTCATCTTGACTACCAAAGTAACCAGATTTCTTATCTCCATACACGAGGGCTCCAGGGGATGGTGCGAGTAGACCGGCTCCAGGAACCACAAGACGTTCTTTAGAGGCTCCGTAGTTGTCACCACCTGGTGTGAGTCTGGCCTCGCCACCATCATCAGATGGTAAGGGGTAGCGTCCTGCGACGAAACCACGTTCATTCAGTTTCGCAATCTCGGCCCAGCACCTCTCGCTGAGAAATATTCCAGTGCTTCCAACTCTAGCCTCATTCGATGGCCACCTTTTCTCTTCAATGACATTTTCAGCCTTTTCTCGCTCACTTCCAACTAAGATTGTTTCGGTATCTGCAAGTCCGAGGAATTCTCCGAAAGGAATGAAGATGCTAAAGTCGGCATTTCGTAACCGTTGACTGATTTCAGCAATGCCGAAAGTTTGAAGTTGCATCCGTACACATTTGCTATCGAATTGATTTGCTATGCGACGGTCATTGGGCTTAAGACAGAATACAAAGTATGGGTTCGTGTGTTGTGAGTTGAGAGCTTTGAAGATATTGTCCAAGGATGACAGGTACTGTGCAGCAGCACCTTGTTCGATATTGAGTCCCTTTCTAGCTTTGCTTCCAGAATCGATCGTTTCTGAGATGTCTTCAACCGAGTCTGCGGCATTCTTTGAACCACCAAAGCGACTTGGTCGATCCCCCTTTCGGCGCATGACACTTGGTTGTCTTAGAGGCTTGGAACTAACTTGAGCTTGCATGATAGTTGACTTCTCTTGCGGATGAACCATACGCTGAAGAGCTTCTTGACCAAAGAGCTGGCCGACAAAGTCACTCTTCGTGTCACGAATCAAGTTCATAAGATCTCCCGAGATGACTTCTCCATTTTCTTCCACCAAACCCGCCACAGGGTATTCTACTTCTCCAGCAAAATGCTTAACTGTGAATGCAGCGGAAGCATTGTGAGTAGCAAAGTTACTTCCAGGGAGCCTGGCAGTAGCACTACTGACTGTTATCGCTGGGTTCTTGCCCTCGAAACGTTTTCTCAAGCTTTCTAGTAGTTGTATGTCTGTCTTGTGAAGCTTGGTTTGATCGTCGAGGATACTCAAAAGACCGTTACCATGCTTGAGAAGACCCCTAACGGCATCAGAATTGTCAAAGTAGCTGGTCGCTGCAACCGTGACTTCTTCAGTCTCGAGCATATCAGCTTTGGCTTCGAAAAAGCTTTGCAAGGTAAAGTTATAGAGTGCTTCCGTTGCAGCATTATTCAGAAGTTGATCAAGAGTTGAGTCAGTGGCAGGCTGTTGAGCAAATCCTGGGAAATCGACAATGGAAATGGTGTTTCCAACCGAATCTTCTGGCGCGCATACTCTTTGATTGATACTTTCGATAACATATGCTACGAGAAACGAGTATAAAGTCCTTGCTAGTTCGTCTGCATTGCTCTTGGCACCCTTAGGGTCGAGCATCACCGTCACCCTTTCTCTGTGCAAAATTTTGGTCTTGTATCCAAGAGTGGTTTGCAAATCAGTCGCCCCAACGCCCAAAAATGCTGCAATGATAGAGAGAACATCCTTGTTTTTCACACCAGTGAATTGTTGACTACCTTCGTGGGAATACCCGCCACTGTCGTCACCCATTGCTGTCGTATTTTCTGCTGTTTCGAACTCAAGTTGACCAATGTGAAGAATACTAGCCAAAATCTGGCAAATCTCTGCGATTTCACTTCTTGGAAACTCCAACTTTCTCAATGCCGTCTTGAACAACTGAAACCCTTCTGCATCGTTGATTCCCACTTTGAGTTGCGTTGGATGACCAAGGTATCGCCATCTCTTTTGGCCTCCAGTAGAAAGTCGATTACCGGCGCCTCCATGGTCTGCGGGTGAATCTAATCCCAAATGTGCCTTCTCAGCAGCACTGGTACCAGCTAAAAGGTAGTACAATACGTGAAAGTTCCTCTCTCCGGTCGGTACTGATGCAACTCTACTTCTTTCTAATCTGTGATCGAGAACCTTTCCACCAATCAAGGTTGGGTTGACTGTTGATGCTGTGTCATATTGAAGCTCGAAGAACAGACCAGCTTTCGAAGCGGTTGGGGTGGTAGCTGTTTTAGTGGATGTAAGAGTATCGAAGACGTATGCGGACAGAGATAGCTTGGTGGAAAGAGGTGTACCGGATTTGCTCAGTAAAGCAGAAAGCAAATGGGAACGAACGGTGGTTTTACCGGATCCTGATTCTCCTCTGTGTCCAATTAGCAATACGTTTTGGGGAACGATGAATATGACATTTTCCACTTACAAGAATACAACGGCTTGGTTCTCGGTTCTGGCCCCAAGTCTGGTGTATGCCTTGTCGGCCATGCTCTCGGCACCCCCCATTGCACTCCCTTCTTTGCCTCCATCTGGACCTTTTGTCGAAGAAGAATATGTATTGAGAGATATTAAGGCGTGAGAGGAGAGATCTGCCGTTGGTAAGGAAACATGGAATCGACTTGCAAGATGTGCAGTTAGATGTGTGTCTGATTGTAAATGGGCTGGTAGAGCAGGAAGGGATGGCTGCGAGTGAGCTCCGCTACTTGGGTTATTGAGAGCCATGATGGATGGACTTGGGTCGAAACCCTTAATTTTTTTATGTGTGTGTCAATGTGTGATCAATCCTCTGGTCAATTCCCAGCAAGAAGTATTCTCGAAATTGGTGGATGGGACCGCGTTTTGGGAGAAAATGTTGGGGCAGCGAAGGGGTAAGTAAGGTTTAAGTTCTTGAGGAGAACGAAAGACTATTAAAAACGGACTAGATAGCGAGTGAATTATGAGCAACCGATGAAAGCGAGTGTATGGAAAAGGTGCAAAAAAGGGTTGAGAAAGCAATTCAAAAGAAAAGAAATGAATATGTTGTTGATGTTAAAGTTGAAGGGGGAAACGTTGTGAATCCCTTCTCTTCTTTCTACCCACAAACAACGGACTTTCCTTTTGCTACAAGCAGCAAGCAAAGGGAAATATTATGGTTAGGTACGAGAAGATGATTTGGTTTATGTTTACAGGGCAGGGGACGTGAATATTTTGGGACTTGGGATTTGGGAGTCTAGATGTTGTTATGGTCTCCCGTAATGATCACTTGGGGTTTAACATTTCTCGTGTGTGAACTATTTTAAGGAGGAACGGCCAGGGTAAGAGAGCATTCATCAGCAGGGAAGTTGCGCCATGAAGAAATACGGACGGGGTCCTATGATAGAATCGGAGAAGAGGGAGAAAACACATTGCGGCAGTTTAAACTTGCTAAAGAGCTTAAATCCTCATGATTGGATCTTGCAAATAAGATGTGATGGGCTGTCTGAGGCGGAAAAGGAAGAAGACGAAGACTTGAAGATTCAGAAATCCCCCGAACCGTGCTCCATAGAAAAAAGGGAAAAAAGGGAAAAAAGCTACACGCCACCACCTCGATCCAGATTTTTTATATTATTTAATCAACACGAGAAAACGAGCAGTCAAGCGGATGATCATTGAGGAACAAATCAACAGACATACTAGGGTGACCACAGATGTCATACACAGCCACCAACAAATAACAAATGCCTTTATCGAATCATCATGTCAATCTCGAGCGATTCTCACTCGTTCACTCACTCCATGTTGTTATTGTGGTGAAAAGCCTTCTTGGTCGCTTCGAACATTCCCCATTGATTGGCACGCTTGGCACGATAGGAGTGTGTTGGATGGAAGTGAATAGGAAGTGATTCGGAATTTATGGGATGGGATGGGATGGAGATGGACGACAGATGATAGATACGATAGATAGACTTGACTGATCCACATATTATAAGGGTATCAAGGTCCTGATTGCATCAGAGAAAGCGACCAAGTACGAGGTAGATGGATATCACAAGCATCAACCTATCTCACCCATCAATATGTTTCACGAAGTACAGGAAAATCAGGTGTAATACTGCATCACAATATCCATTGTCCGATTTGATATATTGTTATGTGATACCAGTGTATCATGTCATATATCCATAATTGGCACACACTTTCTCTGTCTGGCTGCTCTCTTTCTGCTCTCTGCTTTCTCTCTGCTCTCAAATCTTAATTTACTCCTTTCTCCTCTCGCCAAATGGTATACTTTTATTATATTATATCAAGGTATACGCACACATTAAATACCTACATCCATCCATCCTCTCAAATCAAGATCTCCCTCCCCAGTACCCTTCAAGGCTTGTTCCGCCTCCATTCCATTCTTCCTTCTACCGGTATATTAATTGTGACGCCCGTCAACAACTCAACATACATATAGTGGAGCTTGGGGGGGAGGGATCGTTCCGAGGAAGTTCTAGAGACGCGACGTCCGCCCAAAATGTCCTTCCAGCAGTTCCATTCCTTAGTTAGTAAGCCAAGGGGTAAGTCAAATGTGGGTAGATCTTCAAACAACTGACTCCGAGTATCTTTAGTAGATGCAGGCAAAAAATATATGGATCGATTGATTGATTGAACAAGGTTAATTTTATATTCATCTAAGATGTACGGGGTGTTATACACAACCACATGCCCCCTATTTTTGTAGGATAAAAATTCAAACATCGCTCTGTGAAGTTTGAAATCATTCGATGCTTGTCAATAAATGGATACCAAATTTTGCAGGACTCTGTAGGCAGATGAATAATAATCTATCTACGGCCTTCGGAGGGATTGTATTCCCTCACATATTTTCCAACTGCATGATCTCTGTGATTTATACGTGTGTGTGTTTGAAAGAGGACTCGGCGCGTGTATGGACATGCCTTCTGTGATGATCAAAACAAAGGACGTCGAGCGCACCTAGGTAAAAAGACCATGTACATGTAGGTTGGTCGATGGATTGACGGAGTAAGGATTCACCAAGCTGTGGGCGACTTTGGGAACAGTGTGAACGATTGATCTATAATTGAAATGCCAAAATGTGTTAGATCATAAGATCGTTGCAAATCATATTCAGAGAAAGAGCTGGAAGCATTGGGTCAAAAGTCTCAAATGTCTCACGACGAGTAGCTCGGTGCGATGTGGTCTTCGATAGACTTCGACTATGGAAAGCTAGGAACGCTCCCTAGTACATGTGGATTTCTTAAAATAAATTTGAAGTTTGTCGCTGTTTTAAAAAAGCTCGTACTTGGGTCGGTACGAGGTATGGACCGTAGGGGTAGGAGGGAGTTTATTGATGCTGAAATTGAGAGCATGCGATTGGATGGGAACGGTGGTGGTGAGTGGTGAGTGGTGAGTCGTCCATCGTCCATCGTCCATCGTCCATCGTCCATCGTGATATGTATGTACAACAATCCAAAGGGTCCAACGACCGAGGCAGGCACTCTTTTCCTTTCTATGCGTTGAATGCAGTGGCTCGAGAGTGGCAATTAAATTCTGCACGACCAAAGGATGTATCTAATATCGAGTAGTATCATGTATATCATTTAACTTCCTGCTGGGTAGATAAAATCCAAACAATTAAAACGGCATTGATCCAACCACAGCAAGTCTCGTATTTATCTTTTTTTGCTTCCCAATATGCGGCTTAGCTAACATCAATAATCCTGGACCCATGGGCCCATGTCCAGCATTTGCATTGAGCGCGCCTAGGGAGACTTGGCTGAAGACTGAAGACTGAAAAGGAAAAGGCAAAGGCAAAGAGAAAAGAATTCCCGGACGGTACGGGTAACCCAGGACCTAGGTTATAGATTGCACAGAGTAGGTCGTAGGCTGTAGGCTGTAGGCTGTCGGTTATAGGCCGTGGCTCATGTTTATATGCTTAAGTTAGTGGCCATTGCCCATTACCCATGGGCCATTTTATATTTTGCCTTTTGCATTTTGCATTTTATATTTTGTCTTTATTTATTTCTTTATTTGTCCGTTTCGTCTCCAGGGGATGTCGCTATCGTCTACCGTAGTACCCTTTCTGCTAGGTAATCATCCTACCCTCCGTGCTCCCTGCTAATCATTCTAACCCATCCCATACACAACCAAGAGAAGTTATTCTCAAGTACCAGCCAGTGCAGTTGGTATGAACTGAACATTCCTATAATTTTTTGCTTTTGCATTTTCCTCATCTCATTCCGACTTCTCCATTTTTGTGCCATTGATTCTATCTCATTCACCTCATTCGTTTGGTGAAGGCCGTTCAAACCCATTCAGTACTTTTTCTATCATCCTTTTAATATTCATTCCCGACTCTCGTTTTTGTGCACTTGCATCAATCCAATTCACTTGCTCAGCGATCACATAAGAAAGAGGGCTCCCTTGAGAAACAAAATAACACGGAATATATTCTCATATCATACTATTGAATCGATATCAAAAGAACGCGACTGCCGAAACTCTTGATATCGAATAGACATTTCATCCATCAAGAAAATCTTGGAAAGGGGTTGATTTGGAAAGAATAGTGAGTGTTGGAGTGTTGGAAAACATTGAAATCAACCAATAAGGCTTTTGCATTGAAGTGAGGGAGGAAAAGTTCCCCCCATCTGTATCACACGATGGCGGGCAACAATCGTGTGTCAACATATTCCATGACATCTTCAGCTACTGGAGCCGCTCGAAACTTTCATGCTGCGGGTCAACAATCATCTCAAGTAACAGCAACGACACTGTTGAACGCTGTTCACCACATTTACACATCTGGTCAACCATACCGATTAGATTCTAGCAGTAGCTTGGTTGTGAACACTTGGCTATCTGCTTCACAACCTGATCGTGAAGGAAGAACGGGAGGTGTAATAGATTCAGCCTTGGCCGCACGAGCGTGGGAACATGCGAGAAGACGTGCGGAAGATGGTTGTATCGTTTTAGGGTATGAGGTCCATTGAACTTTCTTCAAATTTCAAAGCTAACTAGATAATAGTTCTCTTCACGAGGCTACTCCTTCCATTTTGGCACCATTCCTCAACACTCTTCCTCTTACAATTCCCGACTCGTTGTATACCGCCCTTGAAGTGTTACGACCATTTATCCATTGTGTCTCACCCCAGAACCCATCTACACCTCGACAGTCTGCTCTTGGTGTGACCTTAACCCTTTCACTTGCTGGAAATCTTACGGCTGCGTCAATAGCATTATCAGAGGGCGGAATTGATACGGAAAAGGGACTTTTAAACCTTCCTTCCGAGCCAGGATATCGAGCTTTCGACGTCTTCTACAACCTCCTCACATCTGCGTCGACTCCTGCCGAACGAGAATTCTTGAGCTTAAAGCAAGCTTCTAGTTACGCGCTTCTAGAAAAGTCTGGAACATATGACCCTCCGTCGTACCTTCCTACTGCGGATGATGCTGCCGCTGCAGACGACTTCAGAGCATCATTAAAAGCCATTGGTATCAAGGGTGCCGCACACAGAGATCTCATCTCAATATTAGCAGGGTTACTAAAGCTAGGTGATACCCTGAGCTTTGTTCTTGATGGAGATGCGTTGGAGGAAATTTGTGAAGATGTTGGAGGTCTGCTTGGTTTGGAGCCCGATGTTCTCGTCAAGCAATGCACAACGCAAGAGCGAGAAACTTTGATCGGTGGTCTCTATGAAGCCCTTGTAGATTGGGTAATTCTGAAGGCCAACGAAGCCATTGCTAGTGAGATGATCAGAATCAAGGACGGTGATTCTTCCAGTGAAGGGGGACCAGGAGCTCGAACCCCAAATACAGAAGACGACAATGGCGATACTGTCTGCATCACTGTTCTTGAGATTCCAGACCCAAATCTTGGGAAAGCGGCTGCAATGCGAGGTGTCTTTGACGATACTCAGGGTATTAATTCCGAAATGAAAGAAGATGGTGTTGATGTAGTTTCTGCTGGCTCAACTGTCATCCGAGAGATGCAAAATGCTGTATCCGAAGTTGCTCCAGATCTCGGTATCATGACTGGACCTTCTGGAAGAGATCGTGAACACGAGCTTGAGAAGCGTGAGATCGTATTAGAGAAGATTGCCCGCGAGGGAGAAGCTGATGGTTTCCTCAAAAAGCTCCTGCTCCCAATCGAGGGTCAAGGTATTAACCTAGGCCGCAACGGTCGTATTGATCTACCTTCCGTTCTTGGTAGCAGTCGCGTCTGGTATCACTTGTCTATGCATCCTACCGACGATTCACCTGCAGCTCTCGCTTCGCTCCCTTCAACAAATTAGGCTTGGTCCGCGGGTGCTGTCTCACACCAACTTCGCGCCTGGCGTTTGCCAGAGTGGGCAAATCGACGAAACAAGAACTTGGATTTTACAGCCGATTTCGATTTCGATGAATTTGTTCAACGATACGCCCCCCTTGGCTGTAAGGATGGCCGCGATGGCATTGAAAGCTGGGTCATGGAACGTGGTTGGAGCAATGGTGAAGTTGTCATTGGCAAAGAGCGAATATGGATCCGCGAAAGCGCTTGGTGGGAAGCTGAAACCATGCTTGACCTAAAGCCGGCCGAAGGGGAGTTTCAAAGTATGGGCGGTCCTGGGGGTATGGCAGGCATGCTAGGAGCCCACGACATGAATACAGGATACTCCTCCAACCCACCAAATGGAAGCGGATTCTTCGCTGGTCCTAACAATGATCTGACGCCTCTTGGAAGTCACGATAATATCATGAATCGTCAAAGTCAAGCCAACGTGGCTCGGAGTAACCTCGGGGCTCCCACCATCACACCATCAAGAAAAGTCAGTGGTGGTGACTATGGACTCGGCTTCAAGGGAGATAACACGAGGGGCCAGGTTTATTACACCGATGAGAATGGAGAAATGGTGAATGATCCCGAAGGTGGCATCCCGAAAGCTGTCGTCAGCGAGAGTGCAACAAACCAGCGTCGTATCTGGGTCGCCGTTACTTGGGCTTTCACATGGTGGATTCCTTCATTCCTCCTTTCATCTATTGGTCGGATGAAACGACCAGATGTACGCATGGCTTGGAGAGAAAAGCTAACGTTGTGTTTCGTTATCCTCTTCCTCAATGCCTTGGTTATTTTCTGGATTATTGAATTTGGTAAACTCCTCTGTCCAAATTCTGATAAAGCGTGGAATGCAAAAGAAGTCGCTACTCATCAAGGAGATAACGATTTTTGGGTCAGCATTCATGGAAAAGTATACGATCTTTCCAAGTTCTGGAAGTTGCAGCACAGTGATACCTCTGTCAAGACAACCTCTGATCTCATGCAACCCTTTGCTGGTTTGAACTTGGACAGCTACTTCCCGCCACCATTGACGATTGCATGCCCTGGTCTTGTAACCGAATACACCTTGGTTTTATTAGACAACAGTACCGCTGAATATCCTTCCGGGATCCACACATCTGGCAACCGTTCAGCATATACAACCAGTAAACTTTACGACTGGAATTGGTATGCGGACGTGTACACACCTGCAATCAAAGAGTATTACAAGGGTGATCTAGTGGTCAAGAAGAATACGATCAAAAGTGAAGGCCAAGACGATAACCATTATTGGGTGATTCTAAAGGGCAAGCTCTACGACTTCACCAACTATTACTACACATTAGATACCTATGCTAATGTGGACACTTATGGATTTATGGATGATACAATTTATCAAATGGTACTCAGAAACCCGGGTCTAGATATCACGAGTGATTGGAATGACAATTACAAAAAAGCCAATGCATCTTATCAAGTGGATATCCTCAACAACTTGAATTGCATGAACAATTTGTTCTATGCAGGCATCCCTGATTTTCGAGACTCTATTCAATGTCAGATCAACAACTACATCCTTCTCGCTTTCACAATTATTGTGTGCACTGTCATTGTCATCAAGTTCGTGTCTGCACTTCAATTTGGTTCGAAGCGTCGTCCAACTCCTCAAGACAAGTTCGTTATTTGCCAAGTTCCAGCATATACCGAAGGTGAAGACTCATTGCGTAAGGCTTTGGACTCTGTGACAGCTTTACAATACGACAATAAAAGGAAGCTCATATGTGTCGTTTGTGATGGTATGGTTGTAGGAGGTGGTAATGATCGCCCCACACCAAAGATCATACTCGATATTCTTGGTGTAGACCCCAAGATCGACCCTCCCGCCTTACCGTTTAAATCCATCGGAGATGGCAACGAGCAACTCAACTATGGTAAGGTATACTCAGGTCTATATGAATTTGAAGGAAATGTGGTCCCATATATTGTAGTGGTCAAGGTTGGCAAGGAATCCGAGCAATCCAAATCGAAGCCCGATAATCGTGGAAAACGTGACACTCAAATTCTTCTCATGAGCTTCCTCAATCGCGTCCATCACAGAGCACCCATGAACCCATTAGAGTTGGAAATGTTCCATCAAATCAACAACATTATTGGCGTGGATCCAGAGCTTTACGAATATCTACTCATGATTGATGCCGATACCAGTGTAAGGGAGGACTCGCTGAATCGTCTCGTGGCTGCCTGTGTCAATGACGGTAAAATCGCTGGTATTTGTGGTGAAACCAATCTCGAAAACGAGGACCGTTCTTGGTGGACTATGATTCAAGTTTACGAATATTTCATCTCGCATCATTTGGCCAAGGCCTTCGAATCTCTATTCGGAAGTGTCACTTGTTTACCTGGTTGGTGAGTAATCCTTTTCCTGGCCCCTATTTGTTACACACAGCACACTAATACCTGTTCTATAGTTTCACTATGTATCGTCTACGTACCGCTGACAAAGGCAAACCATTGATTATCGCTGATGCCATCATTGACGAGTACAGTGAGTGTGTTGTTGATACTTTACACAAGAAGAACCTTCTGTCTCTTGGAGAGGATCGATTCTTGACTACGTTGATGACCAAGCACTTCCCATACATGAAGTACAAGTTTGTTCCAGATGCATACGCTAGTACTGCCGCGCCCGAAACCTGGAGTGTTCTTCTTTCTCAGAGAAGACGTTGGATCAATTCCACCATTCACAATCTAGCTGAGTTGGTCCGACTTCCTGAACTGTGTGGATTCTGTTGTTTCAGTATGAGATTCGTCGTCTTCATCGATCTGTTCGGTACAATTATTCTTCCTGCAACGACCGTCTATCTAGTCTATCTGTTCTACAGAGTCGGAACGCATCAAGGTCAATTCCCCCTCATTTCGATTTGTATGATTGCTGGTACATACGGTTTACAAGCTTTGATATTTATTCTCAAACGTCAATGGCAACACGTTGGATGGATGATTATTTATCTCCTTGCGTTCCCAATTTACTCTTTCGTTTTGCCAATCTACTCATTCTGGAACCAGGATAACTTCTCGTGGGGTAACACACGTATTGTCCTGGGAGAAAAGGGAGCTGCAAAGGTTGTGGCCGTGGACGGCGCTGAATTTGACCCAAGAAGCATTCCTCTTCAGCGATGGGATGATTACGCCTCACACAACAATCTTCCAGGACGTCGTGGAGTACCACTCGAAAAGGCATATGATACATTCGATGATCAATACGAAATGGATGACATGAAATCCATGTACTCATCTGTCAAGCCAGCCTCCACTATCTTAACTGGTTTCCCTGGTCGCGGTCCATACATGCCTCCTCATTCTACTTACTCTGCAAACCAATACACTGACCAACCTGTCCGCAATCATTCTGCAATGTCCCTTCGCCAACAAAATCGTTCCGCCTCACCATATCAAGACTACCCTGGCAACAATCATCCTTCGATGCAAATGATGTCTTCGGATAATCTTCTCGGTGGTGGTCCAGGACGACATCAATCACGTTCATCGGTAGGATTCACAGGTGGTGCTCGCTCACCATTAGCGGGAGCTGGTATTGATAGACCTGCAAGTGGATTTGATTTCCAAAGGGGTACCGCCGGTCCAAATGATTTGCAGATTGTAGAGGCTATTCAAAACTGCTTGAGGGAGGTAGATCTAGATAATGTTACGAAGAAACAGGTTAGAGCTTTGGTAGAACAGAGGTTGCAGACTGAGTTGGTTGGTGAGAGGAGGACATTTTTGGACAGGAGTATTGATTCTGAATTAGCTGCTATGTAAATGAAGATGGATAGGAATATTGGGAATTTCAAAATGGAGAGATGGGGAGATGGGGGGATTTAAATCGGAATTAGGAAAGGTGGAGGGGTAGAGGAAGGTGCTTAGCATTTGCGCGCATGTGAGCGATTTTGTGGGGAAGGAGAACATTGAAATTAATCTCGAATTTTCATGGCGTATATTTTCTGCATTGGATGGTTGGATGGATGGTGTTTTCTGGATTTGTATCACTCTTTCTTTTTACTTGAGACGGAAAACAATTCGGAAAAGAGCGTACCTGAGAGCCGATAGCTAGCGGGCTGGTACATTGAAGGGAGGGCTTAATATCAGTGTGATGAGATTAGTCAAGAGTTGAAATGAGATCCAATCTTTTGAAAATAAGAATTCAGTATTGAGAACAAACATCAATTACTGGTCTGTGATGTTTTTTCTTTGATGTTTAAAAATGTGATATTCTTTGACAAGTGCATATTCCTGGCAAGAGCGAGGTTCCATTGGTTTTATGGATTGATGGAATGCTGTGAGAACTAAATACGAGAATGTCTTTCTTAAAAGACTAATTCACTGCCGTTGAAAATCTGACTCTGGAAATGAAATAGTGCATTTTATCTAATGTCTCGGTATAGAAACTACATACATGTATTCCCTCCATGTCGAAACTCTCTCTCCTTCTCTGTTATCTGATTGAAATTGGCTCGATCATTCAGATATGTAGAAACAGCGAAGTAATATCTAGTTCATTCTTGGCCGATTCGAAAACTGAGATTGAACAACGGAGACTTGTTAGCTAGTTCTCTAGATTTACTCGAGAATATCTCCACGCTGATAATTGTCAAGTCTTTGAAGGTCTCTTTATGTTGAGCTAGGAGCCAAGCAACTCCTTTTCCATTTGGGGTGCCCAATAATGCAGTACCGTGACCATTGCTATCCCCCATTAACACCACACATCCCGATGGCGTGAGCGATTCTCCTCTTTTCTCCAGTACTTCTTTTATGACTTGCGATGTTATCTGATTCGTTACATGATGTCGGATGACATATTTTAGATTACTCATTTCAGTGCCATGAGACCTGCAGACCTCCGCCCATTGCAGATATGCAATATCTGACCATCTACTGAGGTCAGGGATGATAGGCGATTTGATATCTTTGAGAAGCTCAGCTTGGTACGGGCTCATGGAGTTGTATGCTACTATTACGCCGTGCTAAAATATGTTTGTGTTAGTCAAGGTACTGGATATAACTAGTACTATTGTAGGCTTGGCCACGGGGAATATCCGCTTAACACATAGTTGCGTTCTGATTCAGAAAACAGGAAGATTATGTCGAGCATCGAAACGTCGTGAACACTTACTTTGGAGTTCATGGCTAAAGCATAATGAGGTATTAGTCCCTAAATCAAACGGTTGTTAGCTTATTCTCTTGAACAATGAATTGTCTGCTTTTCGTGTTTTGATATTGTAAATTAAGAGACTGATAGTCCTCTGATATTGAGATGAAAGTGGGGTTTCGGTTAAAATAGGAGGTCGATCGAACGTGACGCATTCACTTGTATATTCATGAACCAAAAACTTAATATGAAGGCTAACTGTTGTAAGAGTAAAAGGATTATCTGTGAATACAAAACCCACAAGTCTCTCTAGAGATGTGATTTGACTTAGATGTCACATTATTCGGCAATGCCAGTATTTTAAGCACAAAGCATCTGGAAGCTGTGACAGTGTTGATCGATGACAACATACCTTCAGATCATCAGGGTCGAAGTTTTCCTTTTGATGTACAATGTCAAATGCTTCCCATGAATTTTTACCCGTGGGAATATTCAAAGCATTGAGATACACATATAGTGGCTGTATCACAGCCATGGCCATAGAGGTTTCTTCCTCGACGTTCCACTTGCTGTCCAGCAAGGCTTCATAGTTAAGAATTAGGCTTTGTCTTGGGTAATCTTTTTCTCGTGGATTATTACACTTTATGAATGCAAGTAATTGCTTTCCGGATGTTCGCGCCTTTTGGTAGGTTGTGGCTGAAACTGAAAATTGAGACATTGGAAATTATTACTGGATGTGTATGTGAGGTCTCTAGGAAATGCTTTCAATGTGTCTGATCTAAATGATAATCTCACAAAATTCATTTGCTTTAATAAATGTGGCTGTGAAGAAGCTCTATCAATTGATTTCTAAATCTTGGTCGGTCAAGATGGACAGTCAATTTTTTGATAATTTCTTGAGATGACACGTCTACTCAGTGTTCTAAACTAGAGGCCGCAAAGTAAGATTCAACAAGAAGATCCTACGGTGCTATATACGACTATAGTTTGCTTCTACAAGATTCAAAGACAATCAATACCACGACACGTGTGATATGAATCACGTACGGAAGATCATGAGTAATATGCGAAAACAATTCCGAGGTAGTGACGGGACATTGTAGCGTGGATAAGGAATAGTGTCATCTAAAGAGTTTCGTAACATTCAAGTACTGTTAAAGATAAATTAGACTACTTCATTGGAGATTTTCTCCCTTTAAATCAACTGCCCTTGATAAGCGCGACACTGAGGCCATATCATCCAATTTGCCGTCCCGACTATGTATCAATGCTAGTGGTCAACAATGATCCTAAATATCACCAACAAATACTTCTACCCGATAGAACATTGGCGACAGGAAATCAATCGTTAGGGGAAGCAAAAGATCGATGGTTTGCGGGTACTAAAATGTTCGAGAATATTTAGGGAAGGTGCAAAGGAAGTGACTGTGGAGGAAGGAGGAGAGTTAAAATGTTAGAACGGGCTAGTAAGGGTAGAAGACTTATAAACTTGTTATAGTAGGAAACTAGAAAGTAATTTTATTCTATAGTATTCTTTTTATAAATTTTGATACGTTAAAGACAATTGATTTTTTACTATTATTGTTAATTTCTGATTCTTAAAAAGTATTTATATATTGCTATTCCTTTCCTTCTATCTAATCATTTAACACATTAATTCATTAATACAAAAATCCAATATATTAATATTAAGTATAAAAATAAGAATTATATTATTAAATAGACTTTATACGTATTTTAGAAAGTCTATTTTTATTTGAATATTAATCTCATTTCAAAATCTATAATCAATAAAATACATTATCATTATTTTCATTTATATTACTTTGGATTGAACTTAGATTTTCAACAAGAATATACATTTTACGGTAATAACCCCATATAGCATCATTCCATATATTGATACATCAAATATCAGAAATGCTAGTTGGGGTCTAACACATGCTAGTTCAGGTCATTTTATTTTTTG
>PHWZ01000381.1:0-37454 GCA_004379285.1 Botryotinia calthae
GCGGTAGTTTCGGATTCGGTTGCGGTTGCGGTTTGAGGGGGGAAATATGGGGGCGGGGGTGGGGTGATGGAATCTGTATTAAATGGGTTTGCGAGTGTTGTGCTGGGTGTGGGTGTTGTGTTTATTGTGCTTTCTGTACTGGGTGTGCTGGCTAAAGTCGTTGTTTCTTGGGGTATGGGAATGGAGGATGGAGTTGTAGATTCGGTGATTGAGGAAATGCTAGTCGAGGCGGATAATAGGGGGGTGGATTGAATGGATTGAACAGATCGAATAGATTCGAAAATCGCAAGACTCGAGAGTTGAGAAATTTCGGAGACTTTAGAGACTTGAGTGGTTTGAGCCGTACTTGTTGCTGTTGTGGATATAGCAGCGATAGAGATTGTCGAGGCGCCTAGTGTGGAGGTTGATGTCAGAGTCGCGGATATAGAGGTAGAGAAGAGAGATCCGGAGGCAGTGCTGATGATTGTACTAGTCTGTATAAAGGTGGTCCTATCGATGTTGGATGTGTATGTTCTGGTCTGGAAGTGGACTAGTCATTCTTCGAGTGGTTGATGATGTATAGAGAAGTCGAAGGTAGTACAAGGATATGAAAGGGGGATGAAATCATATATACCTCTTTAGTATGAGTATTTCTACTAGATGACACATATATAATAGTTGTGAAAGTTACCAATGTACAATCGGTTTGTGCAGAGGTATGTTCCAATGTGGAATTGGATTTATGACCGGAATTAGAGTTGGAGCTAGATCCATTTCCATGTCCATGTCCATATTCATTGCTCTCTTTAGATCCAGATTTGTGTCCTGGAGAATTTTTAGCTCCTTTTGATTCATGTCCAGAAGACGAGTACTCGGAGCTAGAGTTTCCTCTCGAGTTGGAATTAGATGCTGAGTGTTGCAAGCTAGAGCCTTCTCTGTAGCTAAAATCAGACGAAGATTGTGAGTCATGGCTTTTCTTGAAGCCTGCTTTAGAGGACGAAGATGAAGATGAAGAATTGAAGCCATAGTTATGTTTCAAATTAGGATCTTGAAACCTCGACTTTGAGCTGGATGTGCTGTCAGACGCGGAAGTCCCTTTGAGACCCAGGCTCATAGGTTTAGACAAGTTGGATATATCTTTGGGCGGCTTATCAAGGTAAACGGCCGAGGATGCCGAACTGCAAGTTGATTTTAATCCATTGAAGCTTTTAGTCTTAGTGTTAGCCCGATTCGTAGCATTCATATACAGATATTTGGCCTTTGTGGCTGCAGCGCTAGGAGCTGACAAACTAGTCTCCAGGACTATAGACTTCGAAGATTCTTTACCCTCTGACTTTGCCGTCTTCGTTTCCGTTGAGTTAAACTTTTCGGTCCCTTCATTTTTGCCAGTATTTGAGTATTTTGTACCACTGTTGTTTGAATCTAAATCTGTTGCATCATTGCTATTCAAATCACCATTTCCATAGCTAGACTTCTTAAAGTGAGCGCCGACTCTTCTGCGAAGTTCGCTGCCTGGCTGAGAAGATTGCAGACCAACTATGAGAAAGGTATCGGATACTGTTTTAAAATTCTTGGAATCAACCATGAGTATAAAGAAATATGACTCCGCTATATTTAAAGTGTCGCGTAGAATCCATTGGTGCATCCCATAGTTTGGAATTTGAGCTATGCATCCAATTAGTGCTGACTCCTGAGAGTATACGCATCCAAGGGATCTTAGGAAACATACTCCCAATAGCAGATATAGAAGCGCTAGCATCCTCCACTCCTGCTGGAACAAGAAACAAAGAAATTGGGCCAGTGACTGACTCGGTAAACCAGGATATCCGATTTGGAAGGCCAACAGAAATATGACCCATGGACTCGGGGAGCAGAGAATTAGCCTTCGCAAAGTTTGAGGCAAGAAAGGCGACGGAGAAGGCTGGAAATCGCATGATGTTAAAATTAATTCTATGGTACAAGAGTTTCTGGAGTGAACGCGCCCTTAGACAATAAAATAATAAATATGATTAGGGTTACCAACGAAAGAACATATTATGAACTAAAATAAGGAGTGACCAGCAACAAGAGCGCGTTACAGCACAGCTGAAACAATGTAAGGGAGGATAAAGACGAAAACAGTTTCTAATCATTGCAATAATTTATAGATGATTTCGAAAAACGGCGGCGGTACGTTCGAAACTTGGAATTCCTGAAAATCAGGTATATGATACAAGCCCTTATTAAAGGATCAGATCTGTGAAATATGAATGGCACGATCCTCCAGGGGTCTGGAGTATTCAAACGCGGGGTCATTTGGCAGGCTTACCCACTTTCCAAAAGATTATGACAACTAACTTGCATTTCAATAAGTGCAATTGCTCCGACATGCGAGCAACTTCATTTCGAATTCATAAAGTATAGTAAAAGGAAAAAAACTACAAAGATTCCTTTAGGGTACGAACAAGTTGCTGCCAATATTGCAACAGAACATAATATTTGGTCAAGTCCGACTTGAGTTATGACCGCAAACAAAACATGACCGCAACGTCCCGATCGTTTAGCAAAGGGGTAGGAATGGATGAACTACATCTAAACTAAAGCATAAGATTTACATTGGATCAAAACAGAATGAAAGATGGGAAGGAATATCAAGCAATGTATTGTGCCTCCTTGCAAGGTGGAGTTTTCATCCTTGGCCTATCTCACATCTGAAACCTGAAAGGGAAGATCTCATAACTACGCCAGGATTCATCACATCATCTTGACTCTTGAGACCCACGAGCTTGAATCCAACTCTAACCTTCCGGTGATAATGAGCATTTCAGGATACGTTGATTGATTGTAGATAGCCAGCTTCGCAGCAATGACATCACAATATGTGGTTGCACTGTTTTTCAATCGATCAATGAAACCGAAAAAAAAAATTGCAAGCTGTACGTTCAAGCATTAATCTGTCTTCTTGACTACTTGAGTGCAAGTGTGTTGTGAATGAAGAAGATGATTTGATCCTGCACGATGGTGTGAGAAGCTGATATTTGGAACAGATTTTGACCTTCTCTTAAGGTTTCAATGTGGTCTCATCAACCACTTAGATACAATTTGCTAGCATTTTCTGAACCATAGGAGATACTAATTCACACTTTTGATTTATCGCTGGACTTATGACATACATCACAACTTCATCAACGTGCAGAATGACGCCTCAGAAGCGCTTCTAAGTTTGAAAATTAGCTCGAGCTAGATGGCCCCCGAAATTATGTAGAGAAAAGATTTCTTTGCCTTCTCGCGGAATAAAAGAAACTTCTTCATGCGTCTAGACGAGAACTTCGAACTGTCATGTAGTATGGCGTCAGCACTAAATAGGCTGCGACATCGTGTAGTGAGAAAAAAACAATGCAAAGTCTGAGCAGCACAAAATATTTCAAAAGGTCGAATCATGGGACAATTGGATTGAGCACGTGGGGATCACCTTTATCTCTATACTTGGATGTGAGTAACAAAATCTAAATACGTCCCTTTTCCAGCCGAAGTTCCATTCACGAGATGACTCGTCATGCATTTGTGATCACGTTCACCACAGGCAGCCTCCCTCAACCAGGATCCGCAGCATTACTATTCGAATCGCAAAGGCTGGCTGTTCTCTGTGTCGATCCGCAAACCCCAGTCTCTTCCACGTCGGCAAACGAAGTCATCCGTGTTGGAGGGTTAGGATTCAGACTACAATAGAGAGAAATGGTATAACTCGTGTTTGTCGTGATAAAACGATAGCAGGTACAATCTGAAAGAAAGCTCGTTGAAAAAGTTTAATGTTGATGTTAGCCGTGATCTCGGTCGGGATTTACCGACGCTATATGTTCAGGCGACAAATGTTCACGACTTGAGACCTCAACCATGAAAATGCTTCATATCGACCTTGAGTTTCTGATGTTCCGTTTTTATAAATAACAGACTAGGTCATCAGGAGGAAACTTTGTCTAGTCATGAACGAAGGTAATGATCATTTATCGCGATACTGGTGGGGGCGACCTACCTTGGTCGTAATGACTGAATCAGACTCGATCATGATTTAGTCGCGTGAACTTTGTTTTTCTGTCTATCAACAAGAAGACATGATGGGGCATGATGGGACATGATGGGACATCCAAATGCACATATATGCCCTCGCATCTCTGTATCCCTACTTCTCTTTTAATTCATCAATCTGCGCTGTAAGTCCTTTATTCACTCACCTTTCAATATGTCCGCAGAAAATACCCCTCTCTTATCTGAGCTCACCCCTTCGTATCACCGCCATGCATCTACCTCATCCTCAGTATCGTTCTTTCCACCTGCCCTCCAGAAATTTCGTCTCGCAGTCGGCATCAATGTCCCTGTAACCTCACCTGCCATGTTTCCACCCTCTGACTTCGAAAATCTACGTGGAAATTCCTACGGTATTTACAAATCTGTTCTTATTCAACAACGCAACTTCTCCTTGCAATATCACCTCGTGGAAGGCGTATACTATATCTCTATACTTTCGCAACTCTTCATCGGTGGTGTCCTCGCTTCATCTGGCCAATTATCTCAAATATATCCGCAGGTAGTTCCTATATTAGGAGTTGCCAACACATGTTTAGCTGGAGTTCTAGGACTCCTGAAGAGTCAAGGATTGCCGGATCGATTACGCAAAGATGAGTTTGAGATGCGAAAAGTCCAAGACTTTATTGAGGAATGCGATGCTAGGCTGGCAATTGGATGGGGAGAGACAATTAGTGAATCAGAGGTGGATGGTCTGATTAAGGAAGTGTTTGATCATTACAGTGTTGCGAGGGACACCACGGAGATGAACAGACCGACCAATTATACATATCAGGCTGATGGGGATGGAACTGGAAACAGAGGAACGATGAATCTACAGCGAAAAATGCACTCTGAGTCGGCAAACCCCAGGAGTTCGATCGGAGGCAGACAGAGTAATATTTCGGTCGGTGGGAATGGGAAATCTTTGCAGATATATTAGTGTGCTCCTCGTCTTTGGCCCTCGCTTTCACTTCCTCGCTACCCCCTAACTTTTCTACCTTTGGAAGAGATTCAATACCCTACAGGTTATCAAGATAACCTTTCAATACCATATAATACAAATTACTCGTCCAGACTTCATGATGAGATCTTGTTCTAGAATTTTGCAACGTAAAATCGAAATTGAATGACCATTGCTATTGATCTCTGAGTAGCATGCAGGAAAGGTCAATTTGACACCCAACTTGGGCTATTCTAGTTGCATGTAAGATGTGATAAGGTATTGCCGTTACAGAATTGAAATAAGGCTGATGTCACGCCTGGACGAGCTGCGATACAAATCAAGGTGAATATACGAAACAAAATATATGGAAACTGATAGCGGAGAAGGGGAAAATACCCCCACGAGAGCTATTTGATGGCCAAGTATATTCGGTACAGACAATTTGCATCAGATTGCAGATGCATGAGCTATCTGATTTGTGTTGCAATCTAGCCCGAATGATTGTCCTAGAATTGAAAACATATGGGGCATAGGATTGGACTGCTTGAATAGCGTATGGAAGGATCCAATTGCACAGGGAACTTCTAGCAGTTTATGCCTAGAGCTCTCCTTGTTACTGCCATCTAATAAGTGCAAGCAGTGTGAACATTGCGAGAGTAAACTTACTTGCACGGAATACTAAGATTGGAAACTCAACGCACCTAACCTCTTAAAAAGCAGTCAAGATAACTAGCACAATCCGTACTCTTATTCATAGTGCAGTCATGTATCATATTCCATCCATACTGTCACCCGCTGCGCCGCCCACTACTGCACTCCATGAATTTCAGGGACATGCATAAATGTAAGCCTATCGACTTTAGCTCTTCTTATTCCCACACCCCACACTTAAAAAACCATCACCTACCTAAATGCGATATGATACGAGCATTAGAAATCATTAATATCGGGAATCCCCATATTTTGGGCAGAGCCCAAATAATGTTCCCATTCATCATGATCATGACTACATATAATGAGAACTTCTCAAACTTTTATCTTTCAGAACGATCTCTTCAACGATGAACCCCTCGACTGGTCTCCAGTTTGCTCCTGAACACCAACAACAGCATTCTGAAAAGGGATACCTGGGAAATCATGATCCTGTAAATAACGAGGCAGAAGATATGCCAACGAGGTACACTTCATTACCATGCCGTCGGACTTTTCGCAGGTAGGGTCCCATGAATAGAGTTTTCTTCCTATTTATAGTTTGCTAAAATAGAAACGAAGACCCCGGGCAGGTAGAGCATGCGGGGTGAGTGCCATTGTTCCTCCAGATGGCAGTCGATACTAATGACATTCTTGAACAGATATGCCATTCAAGAAGAGTATGATGTCTCACTTTGAATCATACTTCCATCTATATCATTGACACGAACTAGGTGCGATGCGACGCAGGATCTCACGGAATTCCAGTGAGTATGAACAATACACCAACCAACTCCTTTACTTCAATTGCCTACTTCAATTGCCTACTTCAATTGCCTACTTCAATTGCCTACTTCAATTGCCTGATTCCACCATTAACTATTGTGTTTCGTCCCATGTACTCTTTTTGCTTCCCTATTCAGCATTGATACCTAATTTTCCTCATTTCTACCCAGATTCTGTTCCCAGCTGGCAATACTAATTCCACGATTTTGTAGTGTACAAATTGTGAAGCATTCTTCTTGGACTGCAATATACCTCCACGAAAGAAGAACGCGAGCAGGGGAGGAAGATCCGCCGGAAGAGGGAAGTCCGCCAATCAATTGTCAGTATTCAAACCTAGATCTTTCTGGAATTTGTCCCTCAGAATTTTGCTTTTGTATTCTTACACGAATATAGAGTTAAGCGGCGCGGGCATTCTGATGAGAACGGCGATGGAGAAGAGGAAAAGAATGAAGATGGTGAGCTTCCTCAGCCAGTCGCGTCAAATCACGATGATTTTGCTTCTCTGATTCTTCAAGCCGGTGATCATATCAAGCAGCAACCTGATAGTACCAAACAATACGTCAAATTAATAAATCCACCTATTTCTTCATCGGCAATTGATAATCCTGGAAAAGTAGCATACTTGCAGGAAAAATCATCATTGGCAATGCTCATGAAGGACTCTTATGGCACAACGGACGCTGTGCACTATCCTCTACCGGAAGACGCTGCAAATCAACACATGGCTACAAAAATGAACCCGGTAGAGATGGATATCCTTGCAAAGCGAGGTGCACTGCAACTTCCACCTCGAAATTTGTGTGAGGATTTGATCGATGCATATTTCAAATGGGTAGCTCCGGTCATTCCAATTATCAATAAATCGTGGTTCATGCAACGTTGGCACGACCTCGATAATCAGCCTCCCTTACTTCTAATGCAAGCAATCTTGTTGGCTGGATCCAGAGTTTGCACTACATCCATGCTGTTGGATGCAAATGGTTCCCCCATTCCAGCAGCTACAATGTTCTATAAAAGAGCAAAAGCGCTCTATGATGCTGATTATGAGGAAGACCGGGTTGTTATAGTTCAGGCACTTATTCTCTTAGGATGGGTACGTTCTTGGTACCTTGTGTTTGTGTCATTGAATCGAATATTAACTGTTGAAAACTAGTACTGGGAAGAACCAGGGGTGGTTACAAAAAATGTTTTCTATTGGAACGGGCTAGCGACTACTATCGCCCAAGGATTCGGAATGCACCGAAATCCCAGCGGATCTCGTCTCAGTCCTGCAGATAAAAGGCTTTGGAAAAGAATTTGGTGGACTTTGTACACCAGAGATCGGTCAGTAGCAACCGCTCTCGGACGTCCAGCACATATCAATTTGGAAGATTCCGATCTAGAAATGATTCGGGAAGAAGATTTTGTTGACGATCACACGGAACCTGAGGATGAAATACAAGTGCAATTCTTTCTCCAATATGTGAAAATATGCGAGATCATGGACAACATACTCTTTCAGCATTACTCTTTACAGTCCAAGAGGCATGGCAATAATTCTCTCATTTTACAACAGTGCGATCAGGATTTGAATGAATGGCTTCAGAACTGCCCCAGACAGGTTCGATGGAATTCTTCAAACAACAACTTCTGGTCGTCATATCTGTACTCCATATACCATACTACAAGATGTCTTTTGTATCGCGCCTACTTGCCATCCGTTAAATCGTCATCTGAACTTCACGAGAAGCTTAATATCTCGCAACACCCTGCTTTTCAATCTGCAAGCGCAATTACTTCAGTCGCTGAAAATATGATTGCACGCAATGAGTTGAGGCATGCTCCTCCATTTTTGTAAGGACAAACATTATGTACACTAAATGTTCTATGGTTGCTAATGTACTATAGAATCTATTCTTTACTGTCTGCCCTGATCATGCATGTCTATGAACTGCAGATCTATCTGCCGTCAACGAATTCAGATGCTCGTAAAAGAGTTTTGATTTGCATGTCTGCTCTGGACAAGCTCTCTGATGTATGGCTAGTCGCTAAGATGGTTAGAGGTCTTTTCGAGACGATTTTGAAGGCAGCAGGATTTGCAAGTCATACCCTTGAGGGTACCAAACGTTTCAAGAAAATTGGTGAACATACAGTGCCCGTGTTCAGCTTCATTGGAGACCCATTATCAGCATCACAATCAGCTAGAGAGTACAAGGAAGACAGCCTTCCACTTACGCATTCTCTGCTAGCACACCAAAGAGCAACATTGAGTTTCGTAACAGGAAAGGGTATAAGGACTTCGAATGAGGGTCGGACATTAATTAGTAACAGCGACGGTTTTTCGCCCACGAGCATACCGTCCTTTTCACCAGCTCAAAATCAAACCACTCCACCAATACATGGAGGTACAGATTTCGTCTCAGATAATCTGTGGCCTACTACCGCAATACCCAATCCGACCCAGGAAACAGTTCAATATCAAGACCCTAATTTTCCTGGGAGCATGAATTACATATCTCCAGATCCGATGGCATACTGGATACAGCCTGACTTTCAACAAATGATTCCTGCGACTCTGGATGTTGCAGACTGGTTAGCTCCAACTGTTTAATATTGAGGGACTAGTTACTGACATGTGAGTAGGTTCGATTATTTTGGCATGCGATGAAGTGCTTTCCAAGTGTACTACTTCATGTATTTCAATACTTCAAGATTTGAAATCTAGTGAAACTAGTTTGTGTCACCTTCAGCGTGATACTATGAATCTGGGCTTCTGGTACATCCAAATTTCTAGAACTATGCGGCTTGACTGGCATACATAATCGGGAATGGGTCCCAAACAGTCGACTTCAAATATCAAAAGAGAGGTCGCCATTTATCAAAACGTTGCGGGAACATATTCGGTTAGCGGCTAATTGCACAACCAAACTCCACATCGAGCTATACGGGAATAACCGAAACAGTAAAAAGTTGCGATTGGCTGGCTAAACACGTGTTATATCTTATATCTTGTTCGACTGAAAGTTTGTTCTGATTGGAGCGTATTCAGCCTTCATCCTCCTGTATCTAGTACCTACGAAGATTGGAAAGATAAGTATTGTGAAATATATTAAAAATCGATCATGTTTTTCTCCACTTTTAGACTTTGAATTAATTAAGTCATAACACTAGTTGAACATTTATGTCAAGGTACGGGTAGAAGAGATGTGACTGAGAGAGGCCCTACTTGTAGGAGGTAGGGCGCGCTAGTGATCAGTGCCTGAGGCATGAAGGCAACTACAGAGCATGTAGTTGACGCCGTGATCATTTATATAGTGAAATTCATCTAGCGAAAGTTGTGACAAATCTAGAGCTCTCTTCTTTACCATTAGGCCACAACCCCAAGAAGGACAATTTAAGAGTGAAAGCTCTTAAAGAAGAGAGCCTATATACTAGAATAATGTGACTCGTCACATGAGGGGGGACAGCTCAATATCTATTTGAATCGCTTAAAGCAGTAATGAAATCTCTAAAAACAGTAAGATTTTACTAAAAGTGGGTTTTATAAGGCTTACCCTTCCAACCTTCGTACTATTCTACTTGGTGGCATGTCAGCGATCAAAAGAGCTTATTTTGGCTTTCCCCAGATTTGTGTGATGTATCTAGCATCTTGACCCGCCGTTGAGTCATGCCAGTTCCCTCTGGCTTGATATTCGCAGAGGGTTTCCAGATCTATATTTGAATTCTACCGGTTAGAATGTGTGCAATCTCGTCAGGAAATTAGCGACGTTTGACGACGACTGAATGACAATGGTCAAAGGTGTCAAATTTTGTGCATTAGCCAGGGAAGGCTGTATACATGATGGCGCAATGTTTGGTCACTATTTTGATGTCTAATCCCTAAGAAAATAAATGGAAGAGCTGTAATAAGTTCCATGCCGAGCATTAAGAATCACGAAAAACCAAATGCCAACCTTCATGAGTGGGAGATAAAATCATGACGGCTACGGAAAAAATCTTGAGAACCCATGAGCTGGAGTCATAGGATTTAATCATACAGCTTATTAGTAGAATTCGAAGCATACCTCGGTCAATTGGGCTCCTGCTCAAGCAAACTGATTTTTGGAGTATTATGTCTACTGATAATTTTCGTCCAGCCCTATCATTCCAGTTTAATCTATCAGATCTCGTATTGTAGGGAAAAGCCACATGCGAGATGCTGAAACTTGGATGAGCCTATCGCTTACATGATCACTCACGCTGATGTGCACCATCTGATGTTCTACTTTATTGTTCATTCGAAGTCCTTTACATAACAAAAAATACCTCGGCATGATAGCGCAGAGTGGTTGGATGTTTCATACTGTGCTCAGATCATTGCATATAGTCATCATCATTGTATATGCTTCTTTCAATTCTATCATGGACACTCTTGTCAAAGATGCGATTGGCTCAGGGATCCTGTTTCAAAAAACAAATTGCTCCACTTGCTTCCAGATTAAGAATATTTTGGAAACTAAATAATAGATCATAGCTTAGGTCAGACAAAGACCGGACAAAATCCCATCTATATGAGATGAAAAGAGTAATGCTATTTTGAGAAGCGACAATCCATGGTCCCAATTCATCTTTGAACCTTACCCGTGGAGCATGATCTGCATGCAAGTGTCATGGCCTCGCGGCAGTCACAGTGGAAACTTATGGGGAAACCTTATCATAATGACATTGACTAATGTGAAAAAAACTTTTGTATTTCGGGATTCTTTTGCTAAATTTTTCCTTCTCCTTAGTATTCCATGGATTGTTTGTCTTTCCTCAAATTTGTGATGTATCTTGGAGAACAACAAAGCGCCGAGGTATTTTCATGTTCTTCAGTGCAACCTCAACAAACCCTCAATTGACAGTTCAGATGATGATCGTAACGAGGGGTAAAGTTCTTGCATTCAGTTGGAATGATATTGGGAATCGAAGATTGGATGAGATTACCCCGCATTCTTGGCTCATTTCGGCTTGCATCTACGAGGTGTAGACATGAAGCACTTGACTCCCGGCATTGCAGACTCCAAAAACACCTCGGGGGCCACATCAAGACAGTGACATCTTAACTTTGTATATCTGCTCTGGATAGAAGTCATAGAAACGTTTTTTTGGTAGGAAAACAAGCAGTATGGTGGAATATTTGGTACCCACTGGGTACAACGGGAGAGCGTCTCTTCGCAAAAGGAATATTCAGCGGGAAGACCCGCTTTTTACCCCTTCATATATTCTAGACGAATACCTCGGGGATTCCAAGCCAGCAAGTGATGAGTTTGTTTTTCCCTCTTGTATAGTTGTTAGCTTATTGATATCGGTACGACTCATTGATGTGATGTAGGCCAAGTTAATGGGAAGAGACTGACGAAACATACCAAGAAAGTGTAAATATATATGAGCATTGAATATCCTCTCGTCTTTTGTACATCAATTTCATCTCTTCTCTTCTCTTCTCTTCCTATTCTACATCTCTCATCCTCATTGTGACCTCCTTCCCGTACACATCCAGCTTGATCCAGCTTACCGCCCACTACACACCACTCAAAATGCATTCACCACTTGTTCTACTCTCCCTCCTCTCAATCTTCTCGAATTCTCTCATCCACGCAAACCCCCTTCCTCTCCCCATCCCCGAGCCCGATACCTCTGCCGTAAACGTAACCGCAGCCTGCACCGATATCCGCATTATCACCGCTCGCGCATCCACCGAAGTGCCCGGCGAAAGTATCATCGGCTCTCTAGCTTCTGCTATCCAACTCGCGACTAGCAAATCGGTCACGCGAACGTCTGTTTCCTATCCGGCTGTGCTGGCACCTTATGCACCCAGTGTTGCAAGTGGTGTTGCAGCCATGAAGGCAGATATTATTGCGGCGGTTGATGCGTGTCCGTCGAAGAAAATTGTGCTTTTGGGGTACTCCCAGGGTGGTGAGTTTCTTCCAATGCATCTTTTATATTGGTTCTAAAATGCTAATTTGTGATGAAACGTATAGCGGAATGTATTAGTGATACGCTCGGAGGCGGAGGGGGCGGAATATTGGGAACGAAAACTCCGGCTATCGACTCCGCGTATGGTTCTCATATTAAAGCAGCTGTTATGGTATATACCACCTTTCTCTTCCATGCTCTTCTCTCATATCCTTCTTTTCTTTAATTGTTGTGATCCCCCGCCATTTACACACGTGATAAATTTCTAACAAACTCCTCAAATAGATGGGCGATCCTCGCTTCATGGTCAACCAACAAGCATTCCATGTGGGAACCTGTTTCCAAAACGGACTCTTTCCCCGCACAAGCAATCAATCGCTCGCGAGCTATTCTAGTATCGTGAAATCGTACTGCGATTTTGGAGATCCATTTTGTTGTTCGGGTTTGGATACCTTGGCTCATTTGACTTATGTGACGAAATATCAATCTTTGGCTTTGTCTTTTGTTTTGGGGAAGATTGCTTAGGGGGAGAGAGGGAAATGGTGGGGGTAGAAGATGGGGTTGGATCGGTGAGAGAAGGAAGAGTAAGGAATGGTGAGATGTGGCGAGGTGACGTAAAGGAAACGACGAAGTACGTTGCCTTTGGCGATGGTACATTTTATGCTTCTCTTTTTTACATATATTTTTCTCTTCTTTGTATCTACCTTTTTTTTTACGATGATGAAGTTGAAATGGGGGAAGTGGCATTCAACATGCTATTATGAAAATTTTCTTCCAAATTCGATGTGTGTGTGCATGTGTGGAAGGAACCCATAGTGGTGATACTTGCAGAACCACGCAAAATGCAACAAGGTCCCATCTATCCACCTGTAATGTTTAGATCTATTATATCTCGAGGTTTTTGTATCAAAGCCTCGGAATGGTAGACACGCAATCTCACTTTCAGAGGGAATAAAGATGCTACTTCGTCAAAACTTGAGTGAGTATTGAATTCTAGAGTCTAACATCGCCAGATCTCTCCAAAGCCCCTCGAATGAAACTTGTCCCGCAAGAAAATTGTTTACCGAATGATGATATTCCCAAAGGTTAATTTCAAATGTCATAGAACAAAGCACAAAACTGCGATAGAGGGTCTTGATTGGCGTTGAACGCTCTATTCAAGAAGTTAGCTAAGCCTTCAAAATAACATTCCGAGTGGATGCTTTGACTTCTTGCTCAAGATGAAGGACCTCAGTTTTATTATAATCAATCTCGATGACAAGTGAATTTCTACACAATGACAGCAACGACAGGCAGAAAAGGCATCATGTCAATCTAACGATAAGAGACATCGTGGTGGCATTTTCTCGATATGCTCCCGCGTGAGCAGAGACTTGAGAAGCTGTACGATTTCCATCCCAATGCAACACTGAGAGAAGACCAGATGTCAGTCTTCAGTTTCTGTTCTCTGGTTCCAATTTGTAGATGGCTTCTAGTAGTGCTTTGAAGAAAAACTTGATGATGCCCGATAACCAAGTCCCAGATTTACTCCTCGGAATAAAAGGTATCATTCAAGCTTCGTCTATCGCATGTTCGATGCAGAGAAACACACTAGAAATTGAACTGACTAACAGCTCCCCTGTAACTATGTTCTGGTCTTAAATTAATACTGTAGAGGCTATGAATATATGAGCGCGAAAATATATATTATAAGTGAGTGATGAGCCAAGATGTTCGATGCTGTAAAACACGCTGTCACAAGTTCCTCCTTCTTTCCGCTAGCTTTCTGTATAACTCTTGATTTCAATATCAATACAGTGGGCATTTATTTTCTTTGAAGACTACTAGAGTACATACACTTGCAATGTATTTTATGAGGCTCTAGTCAAAGCTATTGATTTCAACGACTACAAGAGTTGAACGAGAAATCATTGTGTCCACCTTTATCAGAGATGTGACAGCACTGAATAAAAAATAAAAAACCCGAGAAAGCGTAGGTTGAATTACAAATTTGCATGGCGTGGAAAGCATTTGTCCTCTCTGCCCTGATTTTATAAGAAATTAAAAGATGAAGGGAAATGTGTGACATCAAGTCTCCATTCCGAAGCAACTAAGCGGCGGTATCTCGTTGTCAATGTGCCCTTGCCAATCTCTCATAGACTCAAAAACGTTCTTCTCGAATCTGATAATGAGTTCTTGATGTACCATTGAATATTCATGGTGCTTTGGTCAAATATCCTCATTGAGAGAAATGCAGAGAGGTCATAGAAATCCGGGTGAAACTCAACTTCTCAAATAAGCCATCGACTTCAATGATGAATTTGCCCTCGCACTTGGCGACTAACTTTGAATATTCTCATGAATAGTCATATTCTTCCAATATATATGGAATCAATCTTCCTGGAATCCATTCCTAATAGCAACCTCAATGAACTCCATTTAATAAAGTTTCACCCTCAGCACTATTTCCTCCCTCACCTGCATCTTCCAAAACCCAATCCCTAACTGCACCTTTCCAATCACTAACCCTCCCATCTCCAACCTTTACACTAACAACCCTCAACTCTTCTCCCTCCACAAACACTCTCCCACCATCTCCCTCTCCAGCCCTGACTCCCTCCTCCCCAAGAAAAACACAATTCTCCAAATGTTTCTCCCTCAGCCATTTCTCTTCCTCTCCTCCCCTCTCGACTATCCTCGCTTCCCCATTAATCGTCGCACTAATACTACTAATCGCACTCGTATTCAATCCTATCAGCATTTCGGCCAAGCTGCTCCTCCCTCCCGCACTGCGCGGCGGACTCGCAGCTCTATTTCCCGTAGGCGGACGATGCGATACCCAATCGTGGACCAGTAGCGATACGTGTGGATTTTCGAGAAGGTTGTGAGTTTTCTTCGAGGATGGGTTTGTGGTCATGATGATGGTGGGATGAGGAGACCAGGGGGTGCTGGGGAGATAGGTATAGTTCATGAGGGAGACGTGAGGACGAAGAGATGTGCATGTGGCGAGATGTAGCTGTGGTTCATGTATCATCAGTATATGCTCGTGAAGAAGATGCGATTGAGGGAAGAAGGTGAGGAAGGACGTACAAATCTAGCATTTTCTAAACATTGGACTACTTCCGATGGTAAGGTCCTTGAGACTTGGAGATTGGTGGTGCCGGCCGAGGCTTCGTAATTCAAAGGAGCATCCGACATGATTCCGCTGTGTCAATATGTTTTTGAGGTGTAAGTTAATTGTAATATATTCAAGAAACAAGAAAAGTTGAAGCCGACGAGTACCGATGGAAGGCAAGCTTAGAATGAAAGAGGAGATCGGGCATGGCGGGGCATTACCTGATCTGACCTCAGTGCACCAGTGGTGATGATGTCTGATTATGTAATATTCGATAAGCTCTAATCTTCATCGCAAACTGATCGCAAAATATCTAAGGCGATGCATTTTTCCAATTTCATTCACATATTCCCAATTCTGTGAAACGGGCAGAGGAAGTATTCTCTCTTGTTGCCAGAAACATGTTTACCTTTATCAATGTAGGTACGAAGTAAAAAGGATGAGATTTGGGCTTATTTTCAGCCAGTTTTGAAAAGCTCTTATCTAATCTACTCTACTCTACAACATTTCTTTCATTCCTGTCAAAATTCAGATTGCTCTTCTCTTTCGCATTGAAACTCATTGTTGCAGGATCTTCTGTCGCGTTCATTTTCTCTGATGCTACTCTCATGTTTCGTATTGATCTCTTTTCTTTCCTCATGATTACCAAACCATGATTGCTCTACCCCCTCCCTCAATCCGGAGCAATGCCATCCGCCACATTCATCTCAGCGGCGTCACCCCCTTCCACATTGCTCAAACCATTCAATCCACGCTCGTATCCAGATTACTCGAATATAAAAAGGGTACGTCTATTTCAATACATTCCCATCCCCCTTCACCTTGTCTATCATGATGCTAACCAGCACGCAGAAGCCTCAGCTCAGCAACATGCCGACCCCAAACCTCCCGCGCCAATCCCCACAGTCCTCACATTCCAACCCACTCCCGTCTACACCACCGGGCGACGCGAGCTTCAAACTCCTCTTTCCGAAACTCTCCTCAAATCTCTTCGTGAGCCATTAATCCCCGTTTCGACCACCCATCTACCAACCATCCGCAAACCATTCACCAGCTCTGACAAAACACAACAGATAGCCGACGTGGTGCAAACGCCTCGCGGCGGTCTCATAACATTCCACGGTCCCGGCCAACTAGTCATCTATCCCATCATTGACCTACTAGCTTTCCGCAACATAGGCGCAAAATGTTACGTGAATCTTCTAGAAGAATCGACCATCCGACTTCTCCGCAAAATGGGCTTGGAGATTCTTGGAAGAACAGAGAATCCAGGGGTATGGCTGAACGAAGGCAAGAAGCTAGCAAGCTTAGGAGTGCACCTGAGGAGAAACGTGAGTAGTTACGGGGTCGGACTCAACATGATCATGGAGAGAGGATGGTGGGACCGAATCAACGCATGCGGGCTCGACGGCAAAAGAATCGTGAGCATCGATGAACAAATGTCCGAAGCGGAAACGTGGGGTTTCAAAGAACACGAAGAGAACAGATGGCCCGCATACAAAGCCATGTTGAAAGACGGAGCCGCGGTCGCACAAACATGGGTCGACGAATTTGCCGCAGGACTAGGACGACTAGACCGAGGCGAGAAGTGCGAGGAGAGTAAAACGGCAAGCGAAAATAATATCAAAGCTAGACCCGACGAGAAGAGTAAGCCGGGCGATATCAACGGGGTACATTGGACCAGTTGGGAAGATATGCCAGAAACGGTGAAGAAATTAATCCCATTCGATATCCGCGGAGGAAACGAATTGAACATCAGTACCGGTGGGGGATATGTAGAATATCGACAGTGGAGAGAGTAGAGTAGAAAAGGAGAATTGTAGACCCGCAAAATGACTTGACTACAGTCTCCAAGATTTCGTATAATCTTGCAAGAAAATGATCATCTAAAATCCCTACAGAACAGCATTGGTCTAACAGTACCTACAAGTGAAGGTTTGAAGGCAAGCAAGGAAGCGAGGAGAGGAGTAGATGGATATTATATATATACCTACCTATCTATTTATCTCTTTATTTTTCATGATTATATAAAAAGAAGTAAGCTTTTCTAATAACATAAGTCAATTCTGTGAAATCGAATCGAATCAAGTATGTTATATATAACATTAGTTAAATATACTTTCATTGTCAACTGTATTCTCTCCTTTTTTTTCTTGTTCTCTCTCATCTTTTCCCGTCTTCTTTTATTCCTTCTCATCCCATCTCCTTCAATTCCCGCCCTGACGGAAAAAAGTTTCATTCTGATAGAGGAAAGAAAATGAAAAGAGGTAAGGGGGTAAGGGAGTAATAGTAATAACCGCAAATGGAGGGCGATAACCGAGCAGATAGATGATGAGTCTCATCTCACCAGTCCCTAATCATTTATTTACACAAACACGAATCACTTATCAGTTTTGAAGAGCTTTCATGCATTAATAATAGAACAGCTAACATTAAGGTATTATTACAACCACCAACAAAACAAGTGGCAAGGAAAGAAAGAAGTGGACTCCCCGACCCCATCCAACCATTCACTATTATTATCGCTAACGGGAATCTTTGCGAGATCCCCTGATACTACCACGGCCGCTAATACGGATTTCCCAATCCGTTCATAAATTAATACAAAAACCTGACCGACGACTAGTCGTGGATATCGATTGATTGCTTCTCATTCGTGTCCATTCCGGTCGCAGTCTTGTAGTCCAAGTCGGTCGATTTCGTGCTGAATATCACAGAACCGTTAGCATCGGCCTCGTCAACAACGAAGATATGCATTTAAGCATAATCATCCTTGACAACCCGACGCTGACTTTCATTCCTGGTGAACGAGCTATCGTCTCCACGAGTAGCACGTTTCTCGCGTTGATTGCGGTAGAATGAAAACATACCGCCACCATTAGTACCTGCTGCTTCAATTGGAGCATCACGAACAGCGGATGGCTGACTGTTGCGGCGTTCTGCGCGACTTTTACTCGCGCTTCCTCCAATACAAAGGAGAATAGCAGAAATCGCTAGGCATGCCCATGCTGCCCAAGTGAAACCGAATGCATATCGGCCTAGACTCGCACTCATATCGAAGCGACGGAACTGGTTGCGGGCTTTCACGAATTCGGCACTGCAAATTGATTAGATTATGATGGATTGAGCAAGCGTGATGGGAGAACTTACGTCATTAATGAAGCTCCAAGGGAGAACCAAAAGAGAGCTATCATTGACAAAACAGATCCGGAAAAGGATCCTACTCTACTGGTCATTGCAAAAAGCGAAGCCAAGAACGCGAAGACTGTGAAGAAGAGCCCCATGAGGTAGAACACCCATCCAAATCTCCACATATAGAAGTATGTGAAGCTAGTGGTGGACTTTCCGTATGAACTGCATGATATTAATTTCTGTCGCAGATTCTGGAATTGAGCATAACTTACCCACGAATACTGGATGGAGCACCAGAGCCACCTCCAACCCAGGCATAACCGACGGGAAGAGCGGGCACTGATCTGCCACAATCGGTGTTTCCGGCTCCACAGACTCTAAAGAAATTCCATTGTGACACTGGTCTGGCTCCGGCAATACTTGAAGTGTCGGCCGAAAGAAATTGTGTCTTGTCCAGAGGACTTGTGCCTGTTATGCCACCTAATATCACGAAGAACATGAACATAATCGAAGCACCAAGGAGGACCAGGGACACCAAGCCCATTATGCCACCTGCAATTAATCAACAATTAGCCACTTTTCTTTGAGAGAGTTGGTTTGTGTAACCACGGATCTGTAGAGATAGAGACAAGAACTTACGAGTAGCAGCCATGATGGACAAAGCGAATTAATTGTAAGATATTAAGAGAAAAATCTCGATTGCAGCAAGAGGAATGCAATGCAATTGTGAAGAATGATGGGAAACTATGCAAAATGCCATGTTAGCCTCTTACATTCTCTATTCCAGCCTATCGTGCCATTGACCAGCAAGGGAAAATCCCCTTCGTCGTACAAGCGATACCTTGCAGATCGTATCATTTATCGCAACACAATCAATTAATTGAAGGGAATCCCACTTACTCCAGACGAAGGGTATTAAATTGGGCGATGCGTTCAAGATTGTATGGAAAGATCAATAGATGATGTGTTGAGGAAATATGGAATGATTTGTTGGAGTGGAAAGGAAGGAAAAGATTGAAAGACAAACAAACAGAAAGCTTTTAAGGGCTGAAATCTTAGAACACCAGTTTTGTTTCTGGTGCCAAGGTAACTCAAGGAAAGACCAAAGCAAGTGGAGGTGGGAGCGGGCGGCAGTGACGGCGATGACGATAGCAAGTTAGCTTCCACTAGTAAATATTGGGTTAAGTGAGTTTGACGACTTGATCGTTGGTTGAATATTGGCTTGCTATAATGGACAATGGCCAGAAGGAACTATGAGGCAGAAGTCTTAGTTGAAGGTGCAGGTGCAGGTGGAAGATGGATGTACCTCCAGTGATGTGATATAATGTGTGTGTGTGTGTGTGTGTGTGTATAATTCGTGTATTCCAGCATGTGCAAGTTAGACATTGCGCTTGGCTGTTTTTTATTCATCTGTCTTCTGTCTTCTGCACTCCATACAGGTAGAGAGATGGGACGTGAGATTGATGTCTTCGCTGCCCTTTCCGGTGAAAGACGAACGAATGAACCCATATACCAAGATCTGAAAACGGACGAAGAAGGTGCTTTGACACTGATTACATACGCAATTTACCGATGAAGCTGTTGATGGGTGGATATCTGGATGATGTGGCTGAAGGGCTTTATCGGCCATACGTCATAATGGAGTCACTAGGGTTGACTAGTTGCTGCACTGATCGGCTTCTAGGAAGATCCACGATCCCCCCGACCGATCTAAGGGCAAAGAAAGCAGAAGAGTGAAGCCAGAAGTGAGAAGAGTGAAAAGTGAAGACTGAAGACTGAAGACTGAAGACTGAAGACTGAAGACTGAAGACTGAAGACTGAAGACTGAAGACTGAAGACTGCAATGAGAAGCTTTGACAATCTTTTTCTTTTTCTTTTCTTCCCCTTGTTGACAGTTGATGTTGCTAGTGATGGATAGCCAACCAGGTTTTGACCAACGACTATGATTCGGTGGAAACTTTAATGGAAGGAAGGAAAGTACAGAGTAGAGACCTACAGTAGATACGAGGGCGTTCATCTGATAACTTGATTTTCCGTCCAAATTAATCAAGTTATTGCGACTTTACTTCTGTACAATGGTTCGACGATAGGAATTACCCCTCCTTTTCTTGGCGGATGAATGTTTTGTCTTGACTTGTTATCTCATACCCCTCCATCCCTCCATCCCTCCATCCCTCTATCACACAAGAAGCAGTAGACCGGAAACGTGACTATCAATAACGACGGTTCCTATCCCGCGTCTGAGATTATATATAATCCAAGGTAGGTAGGTACGTGGTGAGAGCATGTCTCTATCTACCAGGAATAATCCCACGTGATGCAACGTGAGTAACCAATTGGGTCTGACTAATCATTACAATCTAGGTGAACATCCAACTCTGCGGAGGAATTCTTAGGGTTGTAAAATCGAGCGCAGCGAGGACTGGGGGTCTAGGGGCTTGCCCCCATCAAAGAGATATATCAATTGGGATAAAGCATTTTAAGGGGCGAGATCGTTTCCCATTTCTGCATTGAAGGAGGAGAGGTTATTCCATGGGCAGAATGACTACGGCTACCCCAAGGCGGAGAATATGAGAATGAAGAGTGAAATGAATTGTTGAGGGAACAACACCCCAGGCATGATTATTCTTATCAATTCTCAATCATATATCTCACGTCTCACGTCACATGTCTCATATCGCATACCATCTTCAAGAGCATACGAAACCACCCTGTTTGACTGGATTAAATCTCTCTCAGGTACGTTTAGCAATATTCACACGATTGCAAGAAAGGATGACTGTGTTGATCTCACGACAAATCCACACGGGATTATTTGCTCTGTTCAATTATCCATTTGAAGAGATTCTTATCAATATGCATCGATTCATCTTATTGGAGAATAATTTGAGGAGAATTATCCAGCATACACAAGCCTTCTCGAAAGAAATGCCCAAAAAATACTATCAATCAGATAGACAATATTCTGCACTCGCGAGGTTTCAATATTTGCTATCTGCATATCATCGTTCGATGAAACATTAGAGAGTATTAGGCCCGAATCAAATCATCTTTCTAGTTTACCTAGATGCTCTCCAAGACGATAATTTTCGAGAGAAAAAAAATGAGCAACGTTACAAATACTCGGAGCGCAAGGGGGAAAATTCAGATTCATGCAGGGGCTATCGAACATCCTACCACATTATCCTATGTTGAGTCTCCGAAGCACTACACTGTAACGGCTACGACATATACGAATCTCAACATCTCTGAAATTAAATTCTCAAGGATGCGGATCATCCCCGAACCCCTACAGCACCCGATGCCAACACTACCACCACGGTCCGTTCCGAATGGGAAAACTACATCCCACCTATAAACATCTTGATCCCGGCCTCCAATCCTTCATCATACGATAACCGAGTTCCTGGGACGCCATTCACGTCTTGCATATCCCGGGGTGAGGTTTCAGGAAGGTAGATTTAAGGATTAAATGTGACATACTTTTTTGGAAGTATCTCCGATGCTTATGTATCGGATTGCAAACTAATCGAGTAAGTGCCGACCGAATAGTCTTCAATGCCACGCATATTGGTTGTATGTGGGATTGTGTGTAACGGTGTGAATGATAGCCGAGGGAGTGGACTGGAGTACTAGGTAGGTACGTAAACCTTGCGGCAGGAGATCGACACACCCCGGATGAATCCACTTGGATTTAAGGATTTCTAGGACTAGCTAGATTTTACTCGTTTTGATGGAAAGATGGATGGATGGATGGATGGATGGATGGAAGGGAATGTGATTTTGTGATACATTTGTTTTTTCAGTCACAAACTTTAGGGAAGTTTCCCTGGAGTGGCAGAGTTCTTGCAAATATTTCTTTCTGGAGATGCTGGGTGTGAGTGGGTGTTTTGTTTTCACTCTCGTATGAGAGAAATTCTCAAGGGTTGAAAGTTTGATATTGGAGAAATTGAGTATGGATCTTGAGAGAATTTTAATTATTCAATACCTCAAGTGAATTTAATCACTCCAGTAGATTCTTAAAGTTTCTAAGAGTGGTTGAGTGTCTCAATATTTTGAGTGAATTTAATGACTCAAGTGTATTTGATAGCTCGAGTGAATTTAATATATCAGGTGAATTTAATCCCTCAGGTGAATTTAATCACTCAGGTAAATATATTTTCTCAAGGAAATCCCAAGACTTTCCGATACATGTCGAGCATTTGAATTGATTAGAGACAAATCATTGAGAAATTCAAAATTGTGAAATTAGAGATTGAGAGTCGGAGGGGTGAATGGATGGTTTGGTTTTTGAAAGAGATAAAGAGATGAAGGGGGTAGGTAGATAAGTTGTACAGAGGTTCTTGGGAAGGATGTCGACTCTCGAACTGGGCTTGAAGGGAGTTGGTTTGGGATTTGAGGGACTGGTTCTTTATAGATATGAATGCAGTGGAGTGGTGTAGAAGATGAAGGTGGGATAGAAGATCTAGAGTGTGTGTGGCTAGATGCTCTCGTTATAACTTTCTCGAGGATTCATTTATCTATTAATAGAGTTTCTTATTATCTCTCGATAGTACACACATGCTGTTGATCTATAAGTATTCTGTATATGTCGTTTAGTCTAGGTTTTAATTTGGGTAGAGCAGGAATACTATGCTTTATGTGATCCATATACAAAGTTCAAATACTTCAATATTTCTAAAAGTAGAACCATGAAAAGATATATATTTATCTCAGGAAACTCAAAACATTGACTGTTATATTACAGATTTCTCAGGAGAGATATCGATTATGCTCGCTTGAGTATTGTTTGAGATATTAATTAATAAACAATCCATACGAGAAATAAGATGGTATTGTGTCTATCTTGTAAAATATATAGTTCCATTTTGTTACAATGATGATGCGAAAATGAACAAATATATCTGTCTATCTATATGGACTTTCACATACTTAGATATGACGTCATATATAAATATCTCCACGACATATTTTCTTAATCACCACATCCAACGTTCTTCGTAGTATTAGGTTATTCATCGCTTACGATCTCCAAGCGAACCATAGGTTACATCCCAGCTAGAGAAATGAACGTAAGATCTTACAGGTTTCGAGATGAAGATCGTTAGTTTGATTTGAGACTAGTCGTCGTAGTAAAATTGTAGTCGATTCGGTTTATCTATAGCTAATGCTCACTGTGTACGCTGACTATGCGATGCGTGTATAGGAATATATATCTAATTGTATGTAGAATATCAACCCTCCTACCTCTCCTAGATCCTTTCCGTAAATCCAATTTCTTATTAAATCGTCCCTGTCTTCTACCCACAATCAACCCCGCGCTTGTATCACCTCTCCCTATCTATGTAGATGATTAGCACTAAACGACCCTCATTTCAAACTTACTATCTTCAAAATATCATTTGTGAATTCTCAAATATAATCACCATAACACATCTTCGCAATCAAACACTATATATCACCAAACCAGCAATACCTAATCTCTCCTCCTCTTCTCTCGTCTACTTCCCCAGCCCGGCCCCACATCAATGTCTATCCAGCAAACTCCACAATATTTATGTACCTACAACATATGTATTAAACATAACAACAAGCACAATCACCGACCGTTTGTGCTCTAGATATAGATAGATAGACAGACAGATAGATACCTAGGTGAGTATACATATATACATATGTATGTGTATATATGTATTCACACATGTGGAACCCAACTCAACTCGGGGTAGCAAAACCAACTAATAACTCACCAACCCACAAACCAACAAGTGGATGTACATCCCCACAAACCCCTAAAGATAATCCATCTCATCTTGTGAAAATAAAACTAGCCATCTTCAATAACGTATCTACATAGCTACCATCCATTCACCCATTCATCCCTCATCACATAAAGAATCCAGCCAGATCTAATTCATACCCCTACTTTCTCCCTCATACATACATACACATCCACATCCGCATCTACAGCGTAAACCACTACGAATACACTACACACCCCTCCCATCTTCATCACCATCACCATCTCCGACGCATCTCGGCTTCACTTCTTTTTCCTTCCCCCACACTTCCTCAAGTCTAGAATCAAAAAGCCAAAAGCCCAACGCCAAAAGATTGATAATCCACAATTCCCGAACTTCACAACTAAGCTTTACTTCGTTTAATAAATCCATAAAATTACATCATTGTTAACCTATCTCATATACATAACTATTCAATAATTTATTCAAACTTGGTTTTTCCCGTGATTTATCTTTTCTCGATTTTTGGTAACCATATAATAATAATAATCTTATTAATGACAAATCATGATCTTATAATTGATAATCTATAATTTCACATCTTCTTTTCCTTTGCCTTTTCCTTGCCCTGCCTGGTCTCTTGCTACTTGCTACTTGCTATATTCAAATTGTCCGTTTATATGTATATATTATACATACATATACATACACACACACGCATATATTCTTTCTATGCACTCAATATCTCAACCCAGATCTCCAATTTCTCTCATCACATTATATCCCATCCATCCCATCACATCACACTCCATCACACGCCTCTCCATCCATCGCCTACCCCTACCCCTCTCCCCACCCTACCCTACCCTCTAGATCTCATCTCCAATCTCCAATCTCGATCTTACCCGTCGGGGAACCCATTTTTCATTACCGCTAAATGAACTAATCCTACCCTATCCCATCTCATGATTCATCTCATCTCCTCCTTGTCTACTCCACCATCCATCCATCCACACCCGTCCACCCACCCCCCCAAAATTCTACCCTCTCGTTTCTTTCATTTGTCTACCGCCCGAGATGCCGACAGCAAATCCACTGAATTCACAAGACCCTCCGAATCTCACGAACCTACCTACTTCATACCTTTACAACCTATTCCCTCACCTCACCACACTTCACATTACTTCACCCCCACCCCTCCCTAGCTTGTGTGAACCGAATTAACCAACAGCTACTCCACATCTCAAAATCTCTCAATCTCTCAATCTCAATCCCAATCCCTTCCCTCCCCCAACTCTCCAAACCATTTTTCAAATAGTCTCCAAAAACCACCATATGACATACGACGACATATGACATATGACATATACCAACCAACCAACTAACGAACTAACTAACGAGCTAATTAATTAGCTAACTAACCAACTAACCAACTAACCCATTAACCAACTAACCAATCAACCAACCAACCAACCAACTAATTCCCTCAAATGAATTCCACAACCCCACACATTAAATACAGATACTCAAGACTCAAGACTCAATACTAAAAACTACGTAATCCATATCCCATCACCCATCACCCACCCATTCATCACATCACATCACCCACCCTATTATCCACCTCATCACCCACCCCAGCATACTCTCTACATATACGTATACCACAACATATACACATATATATAAATCCAAATCCGATTATTTCCCATCGATTCATACCCAACCCACACAATCCACAATCCACAATCCACATCCGACCCACACAATCCACAATCCACAATCCACAATCCACATCCAACCTATACAATCCACATCCAACCCACACAATCCACAACCCACAACCCACAATCCCTTCTCTTCCTTTCCCTTCCCCACCCAACCACTTTCTCTCTTTCAAATCAATCCCCCTCTCCACAACTCATCCCCGACGATTCCCCATCTATTCATCCATCCACCCATCTATCGATAATAACCATCCATTCATCCCCTACTGCACACAATATCCCCGATTATTTCCCATTTCCCATTTCCCATTTCCCATACACCCACTGCTCACAGCTCATCTCGACAACACAAGTGAACCAACTACCTAAATCATAAAAATCCCCTCGATACTTCGAGCAGACTTTGCCCCTCCCCGCTCTCCTTCCTTCGCCAATTCTTCTCAATTTGAGTGTTTATACCTACTTATCACTTAATCTCATCTCATCTTATATCATCTCACCTCATAGAACATCTTTCAGCACATAGCACACCACACATAACAATCATCTAATAAAAGACACTCAAAAATCATTCAAAAAACTCCATTTCATTTGATTCCCAAGTTAACCGAAAAATAATCATCATGTTATAATATGATATAAATTTGCACATTTCGCAAAGTCCCCCAAATCAAGTTCCTTGGAACTCCTTTAAAACATATGAACACAAAACGTTACCCCCAATACCTGCATCATTAATATCATAATTTTTTCCCCCTCCCAAACCCCATTTCATAAACCGTGCCTAACCTCACTTATCAACTATTTCTCTTTCTTGCCCACCCACCATACCCTCCCCCTCCTTTGCTACCTCCACCTAAGCCGTCTTCCTCTGGCATCCATTCTTCTGGTTGAAAATTCGGATTGTTGTAATGCGCCGTATTATAATGACTATTTTTAAACGTGCTAGTTTGAAAACTGGGTACGGGTCCGTCTTGTAAATCGGGTTTTCTCTCCCATTCATACTTGCTTGGCCGAATTCTTGCTGTTGGTATACCTAATGAGATAGGAGATGGGATAGTATGAGGATTGGGTGGGGGTAGGGTGTGAATAGGAAGGAAGATTGGCGTATTTTTGAATGGGTGTGGCGAGGCAATAATCGGGGTAGGGGTATTGATTGAAGTAAATGTGGAACGATTGGGAAGACCTGTGACTGAGGTTGCGGATTGTGGTGTTGAGACTGAGTTTCCTGCAGGTGACATAGGCGATAAGGCGGTAGATGGCGCAGGTACAAATGCTTGAGACATCGGCGATTGATATTGCGTACCAAAGTTTGGATATGGTGATGCGAAACTAACACCCGGGATACTGAGGAGGAGATCCATAGTTTGATATGGATTCATAGGAGGATGTGCTTCAGTCGAGTGTTGATGGGTAAAATTCGTGGCTCGATTGACTTGAATGTTTGAGCTCATATCAATACTTTGTCGTATAAGATCCTTATACAAGATATCGTAATGACCAGGTCGATATAGGAGGTATATAATGGGACCTCCTGGGGTGGTAGGCTGACCATTTGAATCTTCAGCTTGACACAGGTGACTGTTGACTTGTGCCCCCTCACTGCGGTCGAGATAGACAATCTCAACGGAGAAGCGGGCAGGTTTCAGTAGAATGTCGAAGAGTAAAGTCAGACCAAGATGATCTATTTCTTGATTCGGCGGCTCTAACCATTCTTTTCTATATTGATCGATACTAACGCCTTCTGTTATAAAGCCTTGGTAAATTTGAGGGTTGGCTTTCAGCCATGAGCTAGCCAATAATCGAAAATGGTACACGATAGCATTCGAGATTTCTGAGTTGTTGAATCGATCCAAGATCAAGGATTCAGCAGCTGGGATAGAAGTATCCATTAAATCTCCCATGTCTCTCAACAAGGTGGTCGTTTCTTCCACCATGTCCTCGTAGATCCACGCGTCGAATCCTCCAGCCGTTGTGAGTAGACTGTTCAGCGATAATATCCTTGCTAGTTCATCCTCTACCTGACTTCTATTCCCCATCCTCAGTAACGTCTCAAAGTAGGAGAATCCCGCCGCTAAACACCAAATAAATCAGCTCTGCCCATAACAATAGCTATTGACGGCGAATGTCATGTTGTTTGTGCACGGGTATCATCAAGCACCAAGCTCAGAGGACTTACCCCGCCATCCACAATTTCCATCACCAAGAATCGGTCGATAATGAGAATATTTCTGAGGTAATGCCTATTACCAATTGTTAGTGATGGGTAGCGTAGAGAATACACATTGCTATCGATCACTTACAGAAGTTTTCGAAACATATGTTGGGTGAGCTTTTGCATATTCTTCAGCGATCACCAAACTGCTCTTCTTTTCCCCCACTAATGGGCCCTACTGGACTGTCAGTTCAAGCTCTGTACTAAAAAATGCCACCACTTCGTAACTAGTTTGAATCTTCTGCAATGATACCAAAAAACAAAAAGATTCATACCTCCAACGCTGGTTGAAATTCTCTAGCTAGAGCTTCCTGTGCTTCCATTTCGTTAACTCCATTGACACCGTTGTCCTCCATTTTGTATTGTTGCTGATTATGATGTGCGAATAATGGTGGTAAAGAAGAATTGGTATTGGTGTTGTGGGGTAGATTGATAGTGCCCGTAAGATTCGGGTTCGAATTCGCAGAGCTACTATTGATGGGATTAAAAATTGGTTGTTGTGGATGTCGCTGTTGGAATTGTTGCAGGGTATTTCCCAGTCCGCGTCCCGTCGTCGTACCTGGTCCTGGTTGAGTTGCAACAACAATTGTGTTCAGATTATCCACGATAGCTGTGGTTGTTGGTGGCGTACATGCCAAGGGAGAGGAATGAGATAAAGAATTTGAGCGTTGCTGCTGCTGCTGCTGCTGTTGCGCGTGAGATTGTGAATGTGAGAGTGTATGTGTGTGGTTGTGGTTGTGGTTGTGATTGTGGTTGTGGTTGTGAGGATGAGGTTGAGAGTGCGATTGAGATTGAGAGTGGGATTGAGGATGTTGATGTTGGAGTTGGAGTTGATGTTGGAGAAGTGATTGTGTGTTTGAAACTGAATTATGGTTGAGGTTATGGTTGTTAAGATTGTGGATGTGAGTGGTGTGATTGTGATTGTGATGGAAATTGTTGAAATCCAGAAGTGGTGGAGGAGGTTGTGGTTGTGGAGATACATTTAATCCATACGTAGAGAAGGGTGAAAATGGTGTGGGTTGTGGTTGGAACATGGTAATGGAGTGAGTGGTGGGTGGTGGGTGAGAGAGTGAGCGAGAGCTTCCTTTTTCTTTCTTTTTTTTCTTTCTTCACCTTACCACAATTCTCTTCTTGTTGAAGGTTCCTGTCGAATGTTACACTTCTGTCTTCTGTCTTCTGTCTTCTCTCTTTTCACTCTTCTCTTTTCACTCTTCTTTCTCCACTCTTCTCTCTTCTCTCTTCTCTCTTCACCTTATCTCACTCTTTTTCCACTCCGTCCCCTTCGTCTCTCTCGTCTCTCTCGTCTCTTTCTCAAAAATCAAAAATAAAAGACAAGTAAACTCGGAGAGCTCAATTGAATTCTTCTCTTCCACGTCGTCGTCGTTGTTTACTTTTCCTTCTCTCCTTGCTCGCCACAATCAGTTAAATATATGGCAAAGAAGAGGTAGTGCGTGAGGGGACGGGACTTGGAACGAATCCAATATAAAACTCTAGGGGATCAAAAGACCAAGTAACGAACAAGTACAGCGTTAAATACAACAACCAATAGACCAACGAATAATGTGATGGATTGATAAATTGATAAATTGATTCATTAATGGATTTGCAGCAGAACAGAAGCTTAATCAAAGCTTAAAAAAGCGGTTCAAGCCTTGAGATAGATCAGATCATCAATTGATCAAGGTCCAAAGTGACATCGGTCGTGCGAAATGGATATGGTAGTATGATAATGACAATGATACAATGATAGTACGAGTGATAGTTAATGATCGACAATAAGAGCACGACGCGGAATGTAACCACACCCAAGCCCTGAAGGATAATAGAGAGTAGCGTACGCAAGAGAACCTCAAAAGAGCGAGGGAGTCTTGAAGGAAATTGATATCGGAATAATAATAAGATTGATATAAAGATTGATGATCCTTTTCAGGGGGTCAGGTCAGGTCAGGTCGGTCGGTGGTCGGTCGGTTGGTCGGTTGATTGATTGATTGATTGATTGATTGATTGATCGATTGCTCGATTGATCGATATTCACACTGTCCAGTTGCGGTGATCTGATGTGAGTTGCGTTTGGCTGACGGGTGAAGATTTCCTCTCCTCTCCTTTCCTTTACCTCGTCTTGGGGTATCGATATCGAAATGTCTTGGATGCTTGAATGTGGCTTTTGGGGGCGTCGTGGGTGAAACTTTATTGGAGTCGCCTGGGAATTTGGTGCTTTGTGTGGTTTGATTTGGTGCGACACACCATGAGAATATAAAAAAGCCGATGGGAGAATGGAGGCAGAGGAGTACTCGAATGGGTGAAGGTACGTACAGAGGAGAGCAATATGTGCATGTGCAGTAAATGGAGATGTAAATGTGAATGTGAATGTGAATGTGGATGTGGACGTAGATGTAGATGTAGATGTAGCGGTACAAAATATATGTAATGAGTACCCAGAGACGTGACCAGGGGGGGGATGGGAGATAATGTCAATGGACGGAGTACGGGATAGATAATGAATGGGGAGAAAGATGGAGACAGGGTATTGTAGTAAAGGTCAAGATTGGCCGACGACCTGGCCCTTCAGATACCAAGAATGGATACGGAAAGGGGGTATTGGGGTATATGGTATGTATTCATGTAGCGAGGGGAGTAGACAAATGAGTAGGCACGAAAGTAGTTGAATTAGAGAGCGACGAGGTGATCCGGCCAGGTAAAGCAAGTGGGTTGACGATAGTTATAGAACGGGACCATATATTGATTCTGTGTATATCGTATATATCGATCGTGCTTATTTTTTTATACGTCGTCAGATTCTATGATTGTTGATTCCAAGCGAGGAGAGTCGTTCTTCGTTCTTCGTTCTTCAGAAGTGTTATACTCAAAATATCTTTCTACTCTCTCCCTGCTCTGCTTCTTCGCTTTATGCGAGAATCCCGATTCCCTGCTCCGTAACAGTACAAGTCAATCACGGCAAAATACTCCAATGAATGTCAATTCTTTCCAGCTTTTTCTTCTCGTCCCTCTTTGACCCATTCACATGTATGCGCCCAGACCCTTCTCACAGTCTCTCTTCTTGCTTCTTCTTCGTCTGTCCACTCAATGATGGGTTGGGTTATGCATATATCGGCAACTTCACAGCAAAATCCAGTACGAGGGCCCTGCTCAAATTGCGAAAAGATACCGTTCGTTCATTCGACCTTGCCCTTTCGTATCCTGTCGGTTCCCTTTTGGTCCTGGTCTTAAATCCCTCGACAAATGATGAGAAGTAGGAGTAAAAATATGCAATCGGTATGTAGGGTAACATATAGCTTCGTTCTATCGTCAAGTCGTTTTTAGATTCAGCCAGATATGTAAGGAGTGCAGGTGGCTTAGAAAGATATTTCCAAACGAAACAACATACACGAGAAGATTATATTACGGAGATGGATAATTGAATGGGCAGTTGATTTCTCCGCGGTTCCTTTCTTTTTCCCAATTTTACCTGAGTAGGAATCGTGGTGTTTGTGAGGTGTCATCAGTGAGCTAGACTTTGGGCTTGGTCTCGTCGATGTAGCCTGATGTATGTATGTGTGGTTATGTATGATATTGTATGGCAATTTTCGATTTGACATCGTACTGTAATGTATGTATGTAACGGATGCTAATTGCCCCACCTTTTCTTCTGCAAATGCCCGGTGAATTCTTCTTCTTCCGTCGGTCGTGGAGCTGCAGCTGGGCAGATTTCTTACGTGCTCGGCTGCTAATTACAAATTGCATGACACTGATATGCTATGATGAATTCTTTGTTGTCGATGCTATTATTCTTATGCTTGTTAGTGTACGTGCATGTTACAATTGGAATCTCCCAATCTCCCAAACTCCCAAATGCTCCTCAAATCTTTGCCGTGGAAGAAGTATATTTGTGTGAAATACGTAATATACACATGTACAAATCTTGCCATCAGAATCAATCGCCTCAGATGTAAGAAAATCAGTAAGGATGATCCAAGGTTTCAAATTATCTGCTCGCCTGTGCAGACGTTCAACTCTCCCCGCGGCTGCATGAACTTCATTCACATCATGTATCCATGAACACAGCTACTCTGCAAAGAAGCTTGACATCCTGCGTATCAAGAATTTCATGTAATGTGTCTGTAGCTGAAGGCTGCATGAATTGCCACTCTTTCCAGCTTCCAATTCTCACCGTTCCATTTCACTTCCTTGGTTCGGAGGTATATCTCATGTATCACCGCAATCTTTGTCTTTCCATTCACGTCTTCCATGCCGGCCGATCAATCACCCACGATAGACATAGTTCTGTACCTCTAACCTACGCACCCTCCCGCGCGCTAATAGCGTTTAATTCCCCATTATGGGACCCGTCATACCTTGATCTAGTTATATGGCGTTCGATATATCATACCACCCTTGCCTGCTGACACTTGATGCGACCTCACGAAGTCCCCTTCTCCGTTATTAGTTGTTTAATTGGCTATTCTCCATCTTGGCATCTCAATATCGGAGTTTTTGGTTGTTAACTTACGAAAATCATCCCCCGTATCTCACTTAACCTTACGGAAGGAGAAGCAACGGAGAAGGAAGAGAATTGAGAGAAGGAAAGATTCCGTAAAGGAAATGTGGAGAAGAGAGAAGAGCGAGGGAAAATTTCAAGAAAAGGAGTTCCTTGTGGAAGCCGAAAAGGAAGAGACCACGGGTAGTTACGTTCCCTTTCCACAATGAGGGGAAGGATTAGGTTTCACACACGGGAATGTAGTGATGGCTTTGGTATCACATCACACCCGTGCGAAGATAAATGAAGAGTTCTCGATCATTCGTTGTCTGGATCGAGACCTGATGTATGGTTGTAACAAGATAGATGTTTAACATGACAGTCTTGGAGAGTTACTACCATTTTCAATTTCACCAATGAAGTCTCTTCGTTTAGAAGTCTCCGTACTCCATCGGGGGTAGTTTAAAGTAAGTAGGCGTGGCAAGGAAACCAACAACTATCAGAGCACGCCGCATCCAACAACCATCTAACACGAGCAACAGCATTAACCAATAATTGCTAGGCAAAGCACAACAACCGACATGGGAATACGAAAAATTTGAATTAAGGGTTCTAGAGTTTCAACTTTGAGATAACCCAACCAGATGTCGATATGGAATTAACCATAATGCGATTGGGTGAAATGAACGCACTGATTGTTTGCATCTATGCGGGCCGTACTGCCGCTCACATGTAACGATGTATTATTCGTCTACTCGTCTCTCTTGTCTCGTCCTTTCCATTTTTTCCCGAGGAAACGGCACCCTCTCTCATTCCCCGAAAGTACCATGCCATATCATGCCCATGTACCTCCGTATTAAGTACTCAATAGTTTCAAACCCACAAGGCATGCCTGTAGGGAAGAGAATTGCCCTTGTTACGTATCGGTATCGTACAATGAGTGAAATGGGGGAGAGATCATGTTCATGACATCGAGTGTACATACTGTGCCTAGTGAAATAATGCCCGTCAATACATACATATATACATACCTCCGGATATTGCACCGAAGATAAATTGATGTTGCAATTGGGTAAAAATGAATCCATCCATTCGGCTTTGTCTATCCTCCCTCACATTCTTCATTGTCACAGAATAATCGCTACAAGATATCCCGTGAGGAAAAGTTTTTTCCTTCTCCTTCTACTTACTATCACTCAATCATCCTGATCCTAGTGGTAACTCAACCTCCCGAGTTTTAACACAGCTTGCTTGCGTGCATATACACCCTTATCATGCAGGTGGCCTTCTACCATGACTCTATATTGAATCTTAACCAATTCGATGCAATCTTGAAATTGAAATATCGCGCACTATTCCGCCTGTCCGTTTGTTTGTTCGGTATCGTGACTAGGTTATAGATTATGTGCATAAATGCCATGTATGAGTATTGAACATTGCATTTCGTGATGACGAGCAAAAAGGTAGGGCAAGGAGAATTCTTCCAGGATAAGAAACAATTGATATTGATGGTTGGTTGCCAAGAGTAGGGTCAGAGTAGAAAGCAGGAGTATAAATAAAGTATAGTGACATTGATAGACGAGAAAAGCTATTTAGCAAGCTGGGATCATGGGTTCGGGGAAGCTACAGATTGTCCCCTAGCATTTTTTCTACAAAAATAATCTTTGGTCTACTGCAGAATGAGGAGTTAGACTTTTTTTAATCGTCTACTGCGATGTAGGGATTTCATTCACGATCCACCAATAGGACTTCACCTATAAATAATATGTATCAGACTTACGATTAGCTGGATGTATGTACTCGTTTGTTGTAGGTATCTGAACATGAGTATTCCAAATCTCAAGTAGTCATAACTTTATGGAAGATAAAAGACGGAACTAATCAGTAAAATCCATCCGACAAAGTACTAGAAAATTGCTAATCTCAGGAAATGCAGTTAAAATCTTACATGCCCCTTCATCAAGTACCAATCATCGCACCAATTTCGATATCAAAGTACCAATACATGGAAGACCTAACCCTCGCAACCCACGCTCCCCCATGCTACACACCTGATCTCATCCCGATTCTACCATAAATGTTGATTTCTCCTGTCACCAAATAATTCATCTTACATCAACACATCTATCATACCTCAAATCCTATCGCACACATCCCGGGAAATGAGACCTACACGCATCCTCACACCCGTACCAAGAGTCAAAGTACCTATCATCATCATGCATGGCATGACACAAAGTTCCATGCTACCCATATGATGTCTATCACATCTCACAAAAGCTAATCATTATCATGAATGCGTGAGGAACGGTAGCTAGGAACCCCTCCGGCATTACCCCGCCAAGTTTAAACCTAGAAAGAACTGAGTTGGCCCGATGCTACATGAAAACAATGTACCTACCTCACTCTTCCAAAAAAACACACCACATGAAAACCCTATCGACTATTGGTCTACCGCGTTTCTAAACTCTGGTGCTTCTGATAGGTTATCATTATGTATACTGAGTCAAACATTACTAGGGGTGAATCTCCCGCATGTTTAATCTGATCAAGATCGAGATTAGATTATACGAGTACTAGATTGATTGCTCTCCATGCATACCGTATCACATATTTTACACAGATGAGTTTATGTATATTTCACATCTAGCAGCTATGGCGAGAAGTAACTAAAGAAGGTACCTAAAAGTATGAATTTTGTATCATCTACTTCTAATTTTGGATGTACCCCTCTATGTATATCCTATATGTTGTGAATAGAGTTCATCAGATGCTGATCTCACACACATCTGTTGATCAACAATCAGTAAGAGCCAGATCTTAATATTCACCAGATTTTCTCATTTTGGTGTTCAGCCGTTCGTTTCTCTGCTGTGCTGCTCAAATCCTGCATCTACAAACCTTACTAATACACCAAATCTCACTAGAGTGAAGCAACATCCCTACTTCCCGCTCTCTCCTCAGATTCTCCTCATCTACGGAGCACAGCTAGCATCTCCAATCCCTCGATTTCTCTACCAGGAATCCAATCCTACCCGGTTTTCAACGCATCCAATCCTACCTTCATATCATCAGCACAACCACATCACATTCCATCCCTGACCCTTTCCAATCCAAGGATCTCCAAGCCTCATCAAGCTCATCGTTTCAAGCCCATTCTAGCCGAACCAACTTTCTCCCAACATGTTCATCCACACCATCCACTTTCTTCTAGATATCCCAAGATCAACATACCAATCAATCAGTCAGCCAAACACAATAAGAACTTTCATCAACCACTAATAAGATAACACATACAAACACACATACTCATCTAACCTTAAACCTCACAGCTTCATTTCTCCCAGCCCTCGCTAATCGGTAACCCCCATCTCCAGCCAGCCTCAAAATGCGCCCCCCATACTCCCTGCATATATATATATATATATACAGTGACATACATACATACATACATATATACATACACCCCAAAACCCTACCACAAAACCATCAATCGGATCAATACCATCTCCGCCATCTCTCCACCGCAGAAACCAGACCAAAAATCCAAGATCTCGAGATGCAAACAGAGCAAGGATATCGAAACCGCAACACCGGCTCCGGAAATGCTACTTCAACTTTCTCTATCCACAAAATCCCCTTCCCTACCTTTGACCCTCTTTCTTCCGAACTTTGCAGTGCATGGTGGTGCAAGATTTTCATCTCGATATGATATGTATATGAACATGTACATACATACATTACACAAACAAACATACCTCCTCACCCCCACCCCCACCCCACGCCAAATAACATAACCTCCTCAGCACCGCCTCGTTTCGTTTTCACAACCAAGAGACCACAATTTTCCCAAACTATTGAGAATCCTCTGTCCGTGTCTCCCAGCTCCTCTTTGCAAAATCCTACCGCTTTACTCCAAACCACTATATATATCTCCATATTGACACATTGCGTATTACATAATACTTACTCACCACCCACCAACCTCCCAACACCATATCATCCATCCAGCTACCAAGTTCTGTGTTTTCTCCCCATGTCCCTTCCCATTCCCCTTCTCCTCACCCTCCATCTTACTCCTCTCTGTACCTCCTACCTCATACTTCCATTCAGATCCAGCTATATCTTCCCCAAACAGCATCCTCGCAATCCAACCAAAAATCACAAAAACCGTTCTTAATTCCTCTGCCATCTCCTTCACGATCCAACACACACTTACATGACTTCGGTTGGCTTCTTGACTTTTCCTCACGCCTTATTTTCCTTCTGCTACTCCTATCATTACAATTTTCCCCCGTATCCAATTAAGATATTATATATACGGTAATTACCTCAAATACCACAAAAATTAATTTTCATACCTCAAATACCCAATATTTTGCATTTTTTGCTTCAAATACTACAGTGGCATTTGAGACCAATCGAAATTATAGTATTTCAGGTATATGATAAATTAGCTTCTAACAAATCACAATTACAGTATTTCAGTACTAATTGGCAAATCATAATTAGAGTATTTCAATCCTATTAGATTCCATTAGCTCCTAAGAAATCAATGATATTTTAGTCTCATTAAGTGAGTAACAATTGTGGTATTTCAGTTCAATCGAGATAATTAGAAATGTAGTATTTCAGTACAATTAGGTTCTAAAAACAAACGTGACAAAATAACCCGTCAAATTTAGTACTAAATCAGATTTAAACTATCTATAA
>PHWZ01000382.1:0-37451 GCA_004379285.1 Botryotinia calthae
TTATAATTATAAAGTTATATTAATGATCAAAATCTTATAGTAATTGTGATGAGTTCGGTTATTTTGTCTAATACTCTTTAAAGATATGCCCTCGTGAGTGGGAGAGCTTGGAATATCAAAGGTTGGGAGGGGAGGTTATGTGTGCTGAGCTGCTGAGCTGCTGAGCTGCTGACATCATCTGTGTTGTGTTCGCACGTGTTGTGTATGTGTGTGGTGTGGGGTAAGTAGGTGAGCTATGGACTTTGGACTTTGGACCTGGTCACTATACTATAGCTAGGTATTTGCTATTTGTTATTTGCTACTTGTTAGTTTCCTTTACTTTACTTTACTTAAGTTACTCGGTCTCTTGGTAGATATCTTGATCTCTGGGGGATAGAATTTTTCGAGGTTGGCTTGAACGGCTTGGAGTATATAGATGGATGATCGCTCGGAGTCATAGATATACATATAGATATTCTGGTATAGGTACGTAAGGTGCATAGGCTTGGGAATAGGGGAATAGAAATAGGAATAGGAATAGGAATAGGAGAAATGACAATGCGGTCGTCGCTGGTAGGTGGGTCTGGGTCTGGGTCTGGGTTTGATGGGCTTGATGAGCCGGTCACGGAAATGGTGAGGATTGGATTGAGAGGGGAGATTGGAGTGGAGGATTTGGAGGGGGAGGGGGAGGAGGCTAGGATTTGTGAGATTGTTTTTTTATTTTTTATTATTTTGTTTTTTTCCTTTGGGGGGCAGAGGGGAGGGGAGGGGGTAGGGATGGGTATGGGATGGGATGATGGGATGATGGGATGATGGGATGGATCTAAATAGGGTAATGCTTCAAGTGGGCAGTACGGTTTAGATATTCGAAGTTTGGTGCTCAAAATTGAGTTCATGAGGATGTGGTGAGTGACCGCGAGGGTGTTCGGATTTGTTCTGGAATGAGGGGAACAAGTGTAAAGATAGGAGGGGGGTAATTGTATGTGCGGGCTTGCTTGAATATAAAGGCTAAAGTTATCAGGATTCGGATCCGGCTTTATAGAATGAATAAATGGATGGATTGAACTCAAAGAGTCACACTAATCAGATATAACAAACATAGGGCGTGAAACTCTAGATACAGTAGCGGCCCAAAATGGATGTACAAATTCTTATTATGGCGGAACATTGGGGGATAAGGGAGTATTGATTTGGTGTATTGGTTTGTGTTTCCCTTGTTATTGCTTCTTTTACTGATCTTGGCTGTTCTGGGTCTTTCTGTCACTTACTGTTTGCTCTCTTTTCTCTGCATATCTATCCCCTCCACTCAAATTTCCCATTGTCTTCCTATACAATTTCAACCCTTTGTCTATCTATACTAACCCCCAATCCAAAGACTGGACATCCCTCGCTCCCCACAAAGCCTTTATGGATTCACCAGCCTATCCGGCCTTTTTGAAAAACCTGCAGCCAATTATGGGGAGTGTGGAAATCATACACATGAGCAAATTGGATGTTGCCGGCGCTATTGCAAAGGGAAATGGAGAGACGAAAGGGGGAGTCATGGAAGTTGCTACATTTTTTGATGTGGAGGATGTTTTTTTTGAGGTGTGTGATCTTTTGATCTTTATTATCATTCGTCATTTTTGTGCGGATATAAATCCAGGATTCAATGGATCGAACGCAGGGCGGGGATATGAAGATGGGAATGAGGTCAAGTAGAAGACTGAGAAAAGTAAACAGGGAGTAGAAAAATTTAAATCGGCTATGCACAAATTGCACGCAGAAAAGAAGATAGCAGGGTTTCTTGGCGTTATAGATTCCGGAGAAGTAATTGAGAAGATCGCTAAGAATAAAGAGGCGAAGGAGGAAGAGAAGGGGAGAGCTTTAGTTCTAATGATAGGGTGGGAGAGTAAGGAGGCTCATATGGTGAGTGTTTGTTTGTTGTTTTATTACTATTATTTTCTTTAGATCTTGGGGGTTTATGGATGGTGAGATCGGAGAGAATCTTTGGGCTAATGTGATATTTGAAAATTCACTAGGCATTTAGAGAGACAAAGCAATTTGCAGATAGTATAGTATATTTGAGAAAGGGGACAAGTGGGGCGGATATGGTGAGTTTGCGATTTACTTCTTTTTTTTACTTCTGATCTTGGAGATGATAAGATGGGATGGGATTGTGAGAAGATGAATTCGAGAGAAGTCTATTGCGGAATTGAGCATAGTTATAGCCGGCTAACTTATATATATCAGTTCCATGTAGCGTTCAAGAATGCATGAGTATGTGATATGGAGTGATGGGATGGATATTCATGTATACGATAGTTCAGTTCAATACAACTCAATACATACTCCAATATCCAATCTTTATACGAGTATTACTCATTCTTATATTCTAGAGAACTCGAGATGAAATATTGATCTTTAGTATGATGTATATGTATATATCGAGTAACAAACCCTTAATAGTCCGAATCATCTTGAATTATACTGAAGTTTGTATTCGTGCAAACGAAGTGAGAAGGATACAGATGACATAGTACCTACGGTTTATTTGTAAGTCCTATTTGTAAGTCCTATTTGTCAAGTGTTATATTCAGTCTAAAGAACTAACTACTTGATTTCCATAGCTTTCATATAGAGAGCTATAACAATGCGAAAGAGCTAATCTCTTTCGCATTTGTTAATAGCTATACTATAGAAGATCATTCACTTGTTCATACAGTTTGGTATTGAGCTCTCTATCGAATAGTTATATAAATTGAAATACATTACATCACATACTATAGAAGAAGTCTTTAGTTTTTATCTGGAAGTATAATCACTAAGTAAGTAGCTATACAGATTTATAGAAGATATATGAGTCTAGCCGCTAGCGAAATTCTCGAACAGATTTGTATATTTCGAAAAAGGAGGTTCGTTTATTTATTCGTATGTGATATAATATAATGAAGTATATAAAAATGAATGTTATTTATTATATATCTATCTATCTATCTATCTTACTTTGAGTCTTCGAACAGATATAGATATAGATATTACTATGTATATAGGTGATTAATTTTTGATTATTCAATCTCATCTCATCTCATCTGGTTAATATTAGTCATGTTATATATAGGAAATAGAAAATAGGAAATGTAAAACTCGTGAATAGAATTAAGAACTTGATGTATAGTATATATATAATAGATAACATAAACTGAATATTCATCTCTTTATCTCTTTATCATTCTATCAGTTTTTTATATACATACTATGAATACTATGAATACTATGAATACTATGAATACTATGAATACTACGAATACTATGAATACTACGAATACTATGAATACTATGAATACTATGAATATCATGTTGTATTGTATGATATCATAATAACCCGAGCTTCTAATAGTAAATGCTTATATCGAAAATTGGAAGTTGAAAGTTGGAAATTGGAACTACTTGGATACTTTGATGATATGATACTTCTATTTCAACATCTACTCAAACACTCACATCATCTACATCTACATCTACATCTACATCTACATCTACACAACCCTTGATTCTTACTCACCATCTGTTCGTACGTTCGGATTGAGGAGAATACAGATGACATAATACCTATAGCGTTTGTAAGTCCTAAATGTTATATATTATATTTTGTTTAAAAGACTAATTATTTGGTTTCTATAACTTTTAAATAGAGAGCTATAGTGATGCAAAAGAGACTAACTCTTTCGCATTCGCTAGTAGCTATACCCTAGAAGATCATTCACTTGTTCATACACCATCTCTTTCTCATTAACTCAGTCACTTATATTCAAATCCAGCTTCAAAGTAACCAACCCACTATCTCTAGTACACACGAACTTCTCCAGCTCTCAACTCTCCAGTTCTCCAGCTGCGCATCACCGATACCATACTCATATCGTATCTTGCTTTCTACAAATTTTCCGAGCTACCAAGCGATTTACCGACCTACATAAATACTCTACATGCGTATTATATCCGTATCCATGTCCATATTCATATATACAACATCCTATTATCCTAGTGATCTGATTAATAATTCTTCTATTATTCTAATTGTCTGGTTTGTAACTTCTTGCTTTACATACCTATGCTATTATAGTATCAAGTATCAAGAATCAAGAATTAACAAATATTATAACTACAATTATAATCACAATCTTAATCCCAATACTCCCACACCCAGGGTAGGGTAGGGTAAGGTAACAAGTATATATATATAATACTAGAATATAATATAAGATAATACATAGACATCTATCCATCTATTCATCTATCCACCAACAATAAACCCCTAGAAAAACAATAACATCTCTAACTTCACTTAACATCTTAACATCTCAACATCTCAACATCTCAACATCTCAATATCTCAATATTCTCATATTGCAGTTCCATTTCTATATTTGATTTACCTATATATACATACCCATATATCTATATATATAACCACCTACCTACATACTTGCTTACCCACCTCACACCTCACCATCCATCCATCCATCCATCCATCCATTCATCCCTTCATCCCTTCATCCCTCCCCAAATATCTCAGACATATAATATAATATAATACAATATAGTTAGTTCTCTCTCCTCTCTCCTCTCTCCTCTCTATCTCATTCATTCATTCATTCATTCATTCATTCATTCATTCCCTAACCATTCTTCACAAGCACATCATATCTATCTCTAATGAGTATCAACCACCCCTACCCCCCTTCTCCCTCATAATCCATTCTCACACCCATATACATATACAAGCACTCTTTCACCTTTCACCCACCTAGTATCCATTGAACAAACAGTCTTAATGCAGTCAGTCAACTATACACTATACACTCACTATACATATATTCTCACAGTCACTAGGAATAGGAACCCAAACTTTGGAAAAACGAAGACCACCAAACCAAAAAGGTTTTAAACAGGGGTAGGTATACAGATAAATATATTACACTCAAGCTTATACTTGAGAAAAATTACTTCCCCCCAATATCATTAATTCATATTCATACCCATTCATCCAATCCAGAACCTCCCCAGAATAACCAGCCCCAACCCAACCTCATGCAATCCAATATAACCAATTGATCATTTTCTTCTCAAAACAAAACTGTATCGTGATATCATCCGTACATATAGCAACCGTTCAGTTCATCTCAAACTTTCACTTTTGTCATCCAATCCAAGGTACGACGCCCGCCAGCCATGCATGTCAATAAACTATTAAGCATGCGAAACAATTTCCGCATAAACATCATCTGGAATTTTCTTGATGATAGTAAGTGTAACTTCTTTAATCGTATCCGCTTGTAAAGGAGGAAAAGATCTAAGGATTTTCGTAGGACTTTGATTTTCGTTAGTTGAAATCATATATAGTAGAAGCGACCCAAAACTTACCTGGGAGAACTCATTATTGAATGCCTTAAAATAACAAGTTGTGCCACAATACAAAGAATATTGAGATGAGCACCATACGCAAACAAGAAATCCCAAAGACGAAGTACCTCAGGTAATGGAGGGGTACATGCGCATAGAGTGAGTACTGAAGGAAAAGAAAAAATTTCTGCACTCATGCCCTTTCCAATCAGATAAAGACTCAATTTTGGATCAACAATAGCTAGAACTTTATCCACTAATGCGAGTCCCTTATGAACACCATCCATAGCACCTCTCACATAACCAGGAACTTCGGTTGTTATGAAGCGATGAAAAGCGGCAAATGCTTCAGACTCACTTCGAGCAGCATAGAGAAATGGTGCAGCGAGCACATTCATTCCTTGAACGTATGTACCCGGTTCTCCAGCCCCGACATCAGAACCTTCCGTTGTCAAAGTCAGAGCACGAGCTCTAGATCTCATACTTGGTGATGATGGATTTCGTTCTGGAGAACCTTGAATAGCCGCCTCCATAATCTGTCTATTCTGTATATTTCGGTACTCTGCTCGCGCCTCTTTCGCATCGTGCAATCTCCATGCTACTGCATTTAAAAGTCGGATTAAGCTTGCTTCACTAACTCGACGTCGGAAAAGAGGATCGGTGGCTAGAGTTCGAAAGGTATCATTTCGAATTTTGGAATATGCGGGAGATGCGCCCCGATGGATTAGAGATAGATATGCGTCGGTTTCAAGGGTAGGTGCATTGAGTAATATAAGCCAGATGTAAATGCGCAGAGAGGACTGTTGACAAATAAGTATCTATTAGCATAAGTGGTGGAGTGGAAATGGAGGAATTGACAAACCATTCCATCGCTATCACTCTTAACACCTTGATCCAGTATCTTCAATCTCATACTCTCCAAACTCCCAATTATATCTCCATCGGGGGGGCCATCTCTAAGTAGACGATCCAACGACATGCTTTCTGTCGCGGTAAGTTTTCTGTTTGATGTAGGGCGCCTCATCGAAGAAGTTGGGACCGGGACTATGTTCGTTACATCACTATTGGATCTTGCTCTGGAATGAGTTGTAGTTGAAGATTGTGTGGCATCTTTTGGCACGGGCGGAATGATCTTCTGCAAAGCTTGCTTGTGTTGTTGTGAGATCAGGGATGGTTGATTGAATGATGAGCCTAGAGTGTGCGCGGACTGTAATCTTCGTAAAGCTCGGCGGGGAGATGCTGGCGGATTGAGTGAAGAATGATTTGGAGGGGCCAATGTCGGAAATTGAAATGCGTCTTTGGTGGGTGATGAAGATGCCATTTTGCTATCGCATTGTTTGTTGATAGCGGATTGGGGATTGGGGATTGAGGATTGAGGATTGAGGATTGAGGATTGAGGACAATGATTAAGTAGTGGAGTGATAGCAATAGATTCGATTGTTTGTTCTTGAGATACAAAATGGTGAATATGGTTATGTGAATACAATCATATGAAATATGGCATTGTTCTATCCTCTGCTGTCCTGCCTGTCATCAAGTTGCGTTGTTGTCCTGTCAGCAGAAGTCTGAGCGAAGCATGAAGCATGAAGTGAAGTGTGTTTAAAGTGAAGCTGGGGCTGATGAACCGCGAATTTTCGTGACAACTTCTCATAACCAGTTATACATAACCTTACATAACTTACGACAACCACGAAAGAGAGACCTACCTATTGTACAAACCTACGGAAATATTATTAACACTTCTATCATATGTTGATTAGAGCAGAACGACGACGATGTCCTTCCCAGTGTCTTTTTGCTTTGACTTCAATCCAACACCATATCGTATCGATAAGGCTTCGGGTACAGATTCTGGAAGCCCGCGAAAGGCCGCATGAAAATGACACCACGTGGATATAAACCATGTGATTTGGGGTCAATCATCCATCCACTTCGGAGTGAGTCCTCAAATCTTGAAGATTTGGAGGCAAAAGAGTGAGGAAGCTTGATCAGATTGTGAAAGCCTTCTCGACAACATCTCTCATCGACGCAGTGAACACTTTTAACAGCCCCAAACGCTCCATCCGCAGACCCTATTGTTAGGACTAACTCATATTGTATCTCCCAGGGAATTTAGCTGACGGGAGGTTCCTTCATCCTCATCTCCGCGGGTTCTTGTTGTTAAGGAAAGATACTATCTCCAGTCTGGTGGTCTCGACTTCAATAATCAAAATACTACTTCACACTTCACCCCATTTACAATATAAATCTCAGCTCATAAATCTTCGATTTTAAGCCTCCAAGCCTTTCAAGCCTTCAGGATTTTGAAATTTTTATGATGTCTCGGAGCTTTTCCAAGCCTCTTTTCATTCTTATCGCATCTTAACGGATTGCGATCTTCATCCCTCCCATTGCATCATGAAGCAAAACGGTCATTGGATGGATATTTCCCAATGGATAATCCGCGTACTGCAACTAGCATGAACAAGGTTTGAGCTACCCTTGCCTGGCAACAGCCGAATCTACTGCTTGAAAGAGACGGCTTTGTAAAATTGTAAAAAATCATGAAGAGCTGATATTTTTTAGTCCCTGGACAATGGACTCATAAGGAAATCAATGAGAAACGCCATATCAATGGTTCATTTCTTCATTCAACCTGCCCTTTCCTCTTTATTCCTTGCCGCCAAAGATCCAATAGTGTACACAATAGAGCTTCAGCTGTTCAAATTTCCAAGATTCCAGATGGAAAGAAACCTTTTTTTTTTAACGTTTTCCTTTGTCTTCTTTTGGTCCCTGGAGATCTATCTCCTTCATTTTCGCTTGACACTAACTTATGCTTTCGAAAAACTAGATCATTTTTAGCGAATTGCGTGCTCGGCAAAGACGTCGACTTGTTGAAAATATTCCCACCTCGCCCACTTCATCCACTACAATTCCATTTATTTTGTTCCGGATTTACAAAGAGCTGTCTCCATTCTCCTTGGTTTCCCTTGGTTCCCTTGGTCTCCTGGGGTTTCTACAAAGTATACGGAAGATCTTGGTGGAATCTTTGCGTTCAACCAAATTAAGATCGGGGTAAAAAAAGCATAATTATGGCAACAATGGTAATGATGATTTCATATCCACTAAAATGTGGTACTTGTAACACTAGATCAACTGTGCCAGGAAATGGACTGACAGGACAGTACGTTGTACGGAGTATACTACCGAGACTACCTATGAAAAGAAGAGATTTTTATAGTAGAGAATAACTCCGCTCTGAGAAGAAATGGGTAAAGAGATGGCTAGAGAAATGGCCAGAGTGTATTTCTAACCCCCCCTGATAAATGATTTCCCCATATTATTCGTACACCGAATACTGTGGTTACGTTTACACCCAAATCAATTTAAGATATTTGATTGTGAATTGAGGTTCGAATTGATACTCTTGGTCCCTTGGAGATTGAAGCCCTTTTTCCAGAGCCCAGAGTACGTACTACCTATAGTACCTATTCTTGAATCTTGAATCTTGAATCTCAAGTTTCGATACATCTTACAGTTGTAGGAGACTGCCCAACCCTGTTATATCAAGAAGAGTAGCCACCCGCCACTGTCCGTGGCCAGAAACTCAAAATCTAGAAATCTGGAGGTTACTAATTAGTAAAATACATAGCAAAACTATTCTTAATGATTACTATTTATTACATTATTACCTTAAGTAGGTACCTCCATCATTTTTAGACAATCCTCCATGAAATCACTTTATATTGTACCCTTGTCAACTAATGTCACCTCTCCAGCACGATCCCGTCACCACGAATATCCTCTTCCATTTTGAGACAATTCTCCCGCAAGCCTTTCTAGCTTCACAGTAGTATAATATTAAAACCCCCAAACTCGAAGAATTTGCAAGCACGTTATACTTGGCTTAACGTCTACTACCAAAGTATTCCAATTCAAAAGTCCGGGTCAGCCTAAGGTTGCACACAGGGGTTCACTTATTTACCTGGTCGTTTCCTTTGCTCTTCTCTCTTCCATCTTATTCACCCACGAGCACGCAATACATTGGTGGCGCACCCCCAAATTTCAAAGAGGTCAATTGCTGAATGCCACTCTCGGATCACGTCTTACCTTTTCCAGTCTTTCAGAACAAAAGTCTCTTTTGTATACAATTAGAAGCTGCGCTATCTATTTCAGCTTTCGACCTGCATTTGAATAGTTCCGATGTCAGACAATTTTACTTTTTATTAAACGCCTTTTTTCTCCAATTGTCAAATAAAACATCATCTGATTCCGTACCGACTCTGTGGGAGCAGACACGGCTATATCAGCCCTGCATCCGATCATAAAGTTACAGATTCTTGGACAATCATCTGGGAGTAACTTGCAGATCGCCTTGTCATATCTATCAGGTCAGATCTACTGACACCCATCATTTGTGGAACAGCCTTTTTCTTGTCCACTTAACCTTCCGCCATCTCAGGTTTCACAGCCAAGCCGCTTTTTACAACAATGGCTGCTACCAAAGTTGGCCATGGATTGGCCAAAGTCCTCGGCATCAAACTCAACTATCGCGATGAACTCAACAATCAAGAGATTCTACGAGGAGAATCAGTCTTTTCTATTCAAACAGCCGATACATTCGTAGAGGAAGAACCTCGAAGTATAGAATGGATCCAAGATACCCTTCCAAATCGACATGATCTCGCCGCTTATGGTCGCTCACTATTTCCATTTTTGAGCTGGATCGGATGCTATAATATGCAATGGCTGTTTGGAGATTTAGTAGCTGGTGAGTAGTACCGAATACCTTCTGACGAGGATGATTGTTAATGTTGATCAGGCATCACTATCGGTGCTGTCGTCGTACCTCAAGGTATGGCTTATGCTACCCTCGCTGAGCTCAAACCTCAATTCGGTCTTTACTCTTCCTTCATGGGAGTTCTTGTCTACTGGTTCTTCGCTACGTCCAAGGATATCACCATCGGACCTGTTGCTGTCATGTCAACTCTCGTCGGTCAAATTTTGGTGAAAGCTGCTGCTACCAATCCTGAGGTTCCCGGCCATATCATTGCATCTTGTATGGCTGTGATTGCCGGTTGCATCATCTCTTTCATTGGACTTATTCGATGCGGTTGGATTGTCGATTTGATTTCTCTCACTTCCATTTCGGCATTTATGACTGGTTCCGCTATCAATATTGCCGTTGGACAAGTTCCAACATTGATGGGTATCTCAGGCTTCAACACTAGAGCAGCAACCTATAAGGTTGTGATCAACACATTGAAACATCTTCCCAATACAAAACTCGATGCAGCCATCGGCTTGACAGCTCTTTTCCTATTATATTTTCTTAGAGCTGTAAGTTGTGAACGTTTGTCAACACCTTGATCATTACTAATTATCATTTTTAGGTTTGTAATTATGGAGCTAAGAAGTTCCCAAACCACAAAAGAGCGTTCTTCTTCGCCGCGACTCTTCGAACCGTGTTTGTTATCTTGCTATACACATTGGTCAGTTGGCTTGTAAATATGCATCATCGCAAGAAGCCACTCTTCAAGATTCTTGGTAAAGTTCCACGAGGATTTCAAAACGCTGCTGTGCCGGAAGTCAACTCTTCGATCATCAACATCTTTATAGGAGACTTACCAGCCACTGTCATCGTTCTCCTTATCGAGCACATTGCAATTTCAAAATCCTTCGGACGTGTTAACAACTATGTTATTAACCCATCCCAAGAGATGGTAGCTATCGGTGTCACCAACATCTTTGGCGCTTTCCTTGGTGGTTATCCAGTTACCGGTTCTTTCTCTCGTACAGCTATCAAATCGAAGGCTGGTGTTCGAACCCCATTTGCTGGTGTCATAACCGCTGTCATCGTTCTTCTCGCTATCTACGCACTTACGGCAGTCTTCTTCTACATTCCAAGTGCAGCCTTGTCTGCAGTCATCATTCACGCTGTCGGAGATCTCATCACACCCCCAAATACGGTCTATCAATTTTGGCGTGTATCTCCTCTCGAGGTTCTGATTTTCTTCGCAGGTGTCTTTGTTACCATTTTTAGCACGATTGAAGATGGTATTTACGTAACTATTTGCATCTCCTTCGCCGTTCTTATTTTCCGAATCATTAAAGCTAGAGGACGCTTCCTTGGTAAAGTCAAGGTTACTTCAATTGGGGGTGAAATTGCCGAATACAGATCAGCACCTTTGACCGACAATGGCACTTTCCCAAAATCTGATGCCACTCAATTCGAAGATTCCGGATCTCGAACAGTCTTCCTTCCTTTCGACCACGGTGATGGAACTAACCCAGAGGTTGATGTTCAAACTCCTTATCCTGGCATCTTCATCTATCGATTCTCAGAAGGATTCAACTATCCAAACGCCAATCACTATCTCGATCACCTTACCAACACAATCTACGCGACAACCCGCCGAACCAACCCTAACCATTACGCCCGACCTGGTGATCGCCCATGGAATGACCCCGGTCCACGTCGCGGCAAAGCTCTCGAAGATCATAGTGACCGCCCTACCCTCAGAGCCATCATCCTCGACTTCAGCTCCGTTAACAATGTCGATATCACCTCCATCCAACAACTCATCGATGTTCGTAATCAACTCGATACTTATGCATCTCCTTCAGTCGTAGACTGGCATTTCACCTCTATCAACAATCGCTGGACCAAGCGTGCGCTCGTTGCCGCTGGATTCGGATACCCAACACCCGAGGAAGAAGGATCACACCGCTGGAAGCCCATTTTCTCAGTTGCGGAAATGGGAGGTCAGGACAGTGCGGCAGCGGCAGCAGAAGCTGAATCCAACGAGAAAGAAATCAAGGAACAGCGAACGCGCGAACGAGCTCTCAGAAATGGAGATGAAATCAGAGGAGATAGTGAGAGTGGAAGTGGTAGTGACTTGAAAGCGACGTCGAAAAACGTCACGAGGTCGAGAACGGCTGTTGTTACTGGTCTCAATAGACCATTATTCCACATCGATCTCACGAGCGCGTTCCAGAGTGCAGTGGCAAATGTTAAAGCGAGAGAGGCGTTTGAGGAAAGAGGAGGTAGGGATACCGGGGTTGTGGCTTAAATTTTGGGGATTTCTGACGTTTTTCTTATTGGATTGGTTACTTTTTTGGTCGTTTTGATACCACTAGTGCTTGGATAGGATGATGATAAATTTGTGGGGCTTGCAGGATGTTGGATGACTGGTCGAACAGTTTCTATATGAAGTAATGGACAAGTACCGGATTTGGATTCACGTCCTTGAATAATATATAAAGTTTTATTTAGGTGTAAATTTTCCCTTTTTTATTTAATTCGCAACGTGAGATCGTGATTTTTAAGGCTTCCTCAAAGTCGTCGAACTGTGTCACTTGTGCGGGGCCACGCCACCTACGCAGTTGCACGCGACGCCGCAGTATTTATGATTCCATTAAGCCAAACGCACCAAGTCAGCTCGAGCATAGAGAGCAATGTACTGTGCTAGATTTGTGTGCTCTCAAACTCCACACGCCGATATCAGATTGTAACACAAAACACAGAAGAGCTGCGCTTGTTATACGCTTGCTCGTCAGTCCAATAGTAAGTGTCAAACCCCTCTTATCGAACCAAGCAATTTAAATCCCTCTAGATATGTATCGTAGCCCAATAATCCAAAGTCCTAAGATAAGATAGGAGGAATCATTCCTAGCATTAATATAATTCCAACATGTTGGTAGATCATATTATGATGACGACAGAGCGAGGCCCGAGAGACTCTTAAATTTAATTATCCACTCAGTCCTCTCAGAACCCAGTATCGCTATCGTCTCACTTATTAAGCTCTCAATAATCCCTCCTCATCATGAGGACTACCACCTATCTAGCTAAAGCGACCACGGTAATATTATTCATCGTATATTTATACAAGAAACTCTCCGAACATCTCACCACCACAGACTTCGAACGCAAAAATGGCTGCATGCAGCTGAGAAAATATCCACACAAGGAGCCATTTCTCAGACTCGACTTCTTCTTCAAGATGAGTGCGGCGATGAAAACCGGAAAAGTGCTGCAGACAAATCGAAAACTATACGACAGCTTTGGAAAACCCTTCCAGAGAAACTCGTGGGGAACAACCGTCATCCACACCTGCGAATCCGAGAACATCAAAACGGTCCTCGCGCTTTCGTTTGCGAATTTCTGAAAGGTGAAGGTTAAGCCGGAGAAGAGGGGCGGGTCGCTGGAGGCTCAGGGTATCTTTACCGTGGATGGGAAGATATGACAACGCTCGCATGCGCTTATTAGACCTACGTTTGCGAGGACTGAGATTTCCAATTTTGGAGCGTTGGAGAAACATGTCGCGCGATTTTTGGATCTCCTGCCACGTGATGACTCGACGGTTGATTTGCAACCGCTTACGAAGAATTTGGTATGGTGAATTTTTCCTTGCTATTGTTAATGTTCTACTGATAGCTGGTTTGCCATTATCTGCTTGACTGACTTCTCTCCCAGTTTCTAGACATCTCCACCGAATTCCTGTTTGGTGAATCGGTAGAATCTCAATCCCCTAATACCCCCTTCGATGCTTGAGAATTTCTCAGTGCGTTCGATATGACCATGCGTAATCTCGGCGCACGAATGATGCTTGGCAAGCTGAAATTCATTCGTGGTTGAGATATCGAGTGGAAAAAGGCTTTTGGGAAAGTGCATACCTATATTGACAAACACGTCACGCGGGTGCTGGAGAGTCAGAAGAGTGCAGAGAATAATGAAGAGGAAGAGAAAGAGAACGATAAGAGCGCCACTCAAAAACAGTATATACTCTTGAACGAAATGGCAAAGGAAACGCAAGATCCGGTCGATTTACGCTATCAGCTTTTTCCATGTAGTCATTCCCGCTCATGATGCGATAGGTATAGCTGTTAGCGATGTATTTTTTCATCTATCTCGTGATGCGGATCGATTGGATAAACTGCGAAGAGAAGTACTCACTGCGACGGCCGGACAGACGCTAACTTTCGAAATCCTGAAATCGGTGAAGTATTTACGATATGTGTTTAATGAAAGTACGTATGCTTATTTCTCACATGATGTCGTCTAAAAATCCCAACCTTCTTGGCCTTTTTCAGCAATGCAAGATCCAGTCTAATCAACTATTCCCACTAGGTCTCCGTCTTCATCACGCCGCAGGCTTTCTACGACGAGTATGTCACAAAGACACCATTTTACCACTTGGCGGCGGCCCTAATGGTCAGGCCCCCTTTCTAATCAAAAAGGGCAGTAGTATTACATGTGATATCCACGCCTTACATCGCGACAAAAGCTACCGGGGCAACGACGCCGATGATTTTCGCCCCGAGAGATGGGAGACCCTGCGACTAACTTGGGAGTACCTTCCGTTTTCAGGAGGGCCGCGCGTTTATCCTGCCCAGCAGATGGTTTTTATTGACTCGGCGTATATTATTGTGAGGGTGATGCAGAAGTTCTCGAGAATGGAAAGTCAGGATTCGAGACCTTGGATGGAACGGTTTAGGATGGCGGTGGAGAATGGAAATGGGGTGAGGGTTAAGTTGGTGCAGGATTAGTTGGGCCATCAGGGGAAATTTGAGGAGGTTTTGCACGTAATTGATTTCGATTAAAGCGAAATGTACACCACCCAGACTTTACTTCGTCTGTTGATCCCTCTTGTAGTAGCCGATCGAGTCAACAGATCAGCGTTTTTCAATAAGAAATAAATGAAAGATGGTCCGTGTAGAACGCCCGAGAAAACACCACTTTTGTGGGAGGTGTGTGAAGAGGGTTCTTGATCACTTTCTCTCTTCATCCAATGCGTCAATAAGAACTTCCTATTAATCGCCTCCTTGATCCCCTCAAGAGTCCCTTCTACAGACATGTTCGACTCAGCGCCTTGCGGCTAGATAATAGCCTCCTGGAATGGCAAGCCTCTCAACATTAATTCCTTGGCATGTTATGCGAAGTTTTGCGGGCTCACCTTTGCAATCCAGGTAAGCCCGATGTAAACGAAAAACCCAACCCAGTAGCGATGTTTAGATGTAAATAGAATAAAAAACTGCGGAAATTGCGCTGACAGCAAATTAGAAAGTGTAGAGCCTCATGTGATGATTCTATGTATCGTTGTCGTGACACTTCGGCCATGCTGTAGATAAGTTCCATGCTCGCGTCCATTGCCTTTACCATTTGTTTCACTATTAGCTTCCATCATTTTGTTCCTCTAGAGGCATACCGCAAGATAAGGTTGTGGCGGTGGTCAGTTCTATCTACCTTCTCTTTAATTCGGTCCATCTCTCATGTTCAGAATCTATGTGTAAGTGTGAATATCAGAGCAATCCAGAAGTATTAGACACTAGCGGTCTGCAAAATGTCCAAACCCGATTCCCAACTCGAAAAGAAAATCTACAATAACAATATAACAGGCTAGATCCACAACCTGAAGACTTTTCAGGATAAGTAGGAAGTAACACGTAGACTGCACTTGCAGAAGGAAAACGAATGTAGGAAAAGGGATTCCAGAAACGCCATATTAGTACTGAGTTACGAAAGACTATAAATGGCAGTGAAAGAATCTGAGATATCAGAACGCAGCCCAAGGCCACCAAGAATCCGAATGTGAGATGACCTCAGGTCGGTTGTTATGATTTGAATGGAGGAAAAGTCCTGTGACATCAGGCTTGATCCGCAACAACATAAATACTAAGAAGGCAAATCTTCAATCAAAATCGTATCAGCTAGGGATTATACCACCTAAACCTCCTGAATTTTCACTCAATTCTGTCCATTCTATCTACCTCATCCATCCAGTTCTCGCCGTCGAAATCAGATCAAATCAATTCCTTACTCCTCCTTATACCTTATTCAGCATCAATAACCCTCACCTCCTTCGCGACCACATTACAAAGCTCAACCCTAATCCCCGCCCCTAGTAGCACATGTATCCACATTCTTTGCGTATCGCTTAATCTATCGTTCTCGCTTTTGACTTCTACGAAGAGTACTTCTTTTTTCCTTCTCCTTTTAGTGATGTCTTGTGACTCATTTTCGGACTCGTTCTTCACTTGCGGCTCTTTTAACGCCCCCCCGTCCTCTCCGGAGGTTTTGGTCTTGATATATCTATCTTCCTTCGATTCTCTTTTCACCAGCTCTTGTTTCGTTGGCTCATCCTTGATTTCATCCTCCACCCCATCATCCCATAAAAACAGATCCGGCACTCCACCCCCTCTCACCCTATACTCCTCCGCCATAACCCTCATCACCTTCCCCAATCCACTCCCAAAAGCCTCCACAATCCCCTCCAAGTCCTTCCTCTCATATTCCCACCTCAAACCCACTACACACGTTTTTCTCTCCCCTTCCCTTTGCCAAACCTCTCTTATAAGCTCCGCCGCCTTCCCATTCTCGATCTCCACGATGCGATGATTAATTTCCGACGCTCGAGCTTCGTAGAATGACTCGGTGTGCAAGTCCAGGGGGCAAGTTTGGTATTCCGTTTGGAACACATTGGGAATGTAAAGGAATAAGATGTCGAAAAAGAGATATGCGAATAGAGTACGTAGAATACCACCTTCAGAGTGGTAGCCGCGGAATCCGAGGCTGCGATAGTAACTTAGGGTTAATTGTTCAACGGAACATTCAGACGGGTTTGATGGAGTTTCATATTCATCTAACCAGATGGTTTTGGTACTGCGTTGTCTCTCTTCAAATCCATTTGGTGCGCTAGATTTACGACGAAGAGTCGTGGGTTTGAGATAAGACTTTTTGATTTGAATTCCTTGAAGAGTTGTTTCGATGGGTTTAGAGAGAAGAACATGCTCAAAATCGTGTTTCTCTCTCTTAGGAATCTTGAGTGTCTTCTCGAGTTTACGGATTCGTTTCTGTAAGTCATAGTGGTAGATTGTATGACAATATCGATCTTGGAGACCTTGCTCACATGTTTTGAGCGAAATTCGTTTCCAATGACGTTTTTGTTGTTCTGGATCTTTGATTCCTGTGGCTGGGAGAAGAGTATACATGTAGTGCTCTTCTAGAAGAGCTTTGCGTTGATACCATACACCCCTTCGGGCTGAATGGAAAAGCTTTTGAGAAAGGAGTTCGATGAGCAAAGCGTATTCTTTCTCGTAGGATTTAAATCGCCTGAGGACGTCGAGTGTTTTATGCACGATGCGTGTGTAGACCCATGCTGGAGAAAATCGACGAAGGTAGCCACCTTCCCCACTTTCATATATGGAATCTTCTTTGCGTTGTTCTTCTGTCAAGAGATTTTTCCAACGGGGATATATGGCCTCGAAAGTTTCAAGAACTTGATCTAGGTCGGATATACCTGGATGGCCATCAAGAATGGTGTCGACGCGGTATTGCGTTCGAATTGAGGCTTCAAATTCGAGAAGGGCGGAACGGGTGGGGAAGATATTGGTTGATCGTGAGACAATATAGGAGGGGAAATTACGGCGGGAGATTCTGGCAAGAATGATTGTGGTTAGGGATTTATCAGTCCATTCAGTTGATCTGTAAAAGACGAGATGGACCCGTTCAAATAAGTTTAAAGCTGGCAGCGAAAGTCGTATGCACGGTCCTGTAATAGCCATGATCTTTCTGAGGAAATGAATATCTCTGTTCACATGGTCAAGACTGTCGTCTTCTTCGAGAATCGATCCATCCGGAGTAGTAGAATTTGATTTTAAAGCACTGTCAGCCCTTTTCAACCCAACATAACCGAGTCCAGTTTGTCTTTGACTCGTTTCACGAAGTGCTTTTAGTATATCAGCTTTATTTTTTCCTTGAACCTTGAGTTCTTTTGCCAGGCCCTTAAGTTCATCCAGGTTCAATAGGAATAATGCCTCATCTAAGGTTTCGATCTGATCTCCTGACGAATCAGCAAAAGTCAACGAGTCTCCAAGGACTGTTCCTTCGGGAGGTCCCATCTCTGCTGGATTGACCTGAACTGTTGCAGTTGATTCTGGTAATGCTCTGGTAGATTGCAGAACTTTCGAAGCTGCAGAAACATCCGTCAAATCTCCATGATAACCCAAGCGGTTTATACGATGCCATGCTGAAGTTTTTCGTAAGAAAAGACGTACATACCTATGTTCGTCAGCTCTCAAAAGTTATAATTCAGACATAATAACCGGGCCTTACAAATACTGAGCTTCATAATCCAATTCTCTCCATTGCTCAAAGACCTCCATTTCCTTCTCATCGAACAGATGACCTTCATCCTCTAACACAGTTTCCAACGCAAGATTGAAAGCATCACTATAAATACTACTTTTACCCCTCTCCCATGTCCTCCCAGTAAACCTTGCTTTGAGGTCATCTGGAAGATTTTCATTCTCGGCACGCATTGCTTCATATTTAGCAATTGCATTCTTGTCAATAACAACTGGTGGCAATGCACTCTCCAATTCCGTCACTCTGGGAGCCACACTCTGATCCACTTCATCTTCCCCTTCATCTTCCGAATCGAAAATTTCCGTACTTCTGAATTGAATTGGACTTCGACTTCGTGGGGACAAAGGTAATGCTTCATCTTCATCGGAAGGGCATCGAGAATTAAGATCATCACCATCTATGCTCTCTGCAGTTTTCAGACGCTTTGAAGGTGGCAATAATTTATCTTTAAAGTCTTGCGGTATCTTACGTTGAGTTCTTCGATGTAACATAACGTTGTGATTGCCGTTTTTAACTTCTTCGAGTACCATTATACCGAATGTTATGTATACAGAAGTACTTCATCCATCGCAAGTAATTTTATGGCAAGAACGTGTCTCAAATCCGCGTCTTCAAGCGCGTCAACCATTCTAATATACGCCTGAGCACGTTACCAGATACCGCGCATTATTCACCGCTTTGGCAGAAAGTAATTCTCCTCCACCCAATTGCACAATCCAATCATAGCGACATAAACCTATACACAAACCTTCATAAATCCACACCTAACTCCACATCCAGCATGTCGCAACCCAACACGCCATCACCCAAAATCAACCCTAACAGCACACCCAGCATCAGTTCAGCCGCGCATACCTATCAGCTCGCCATGCAAACACAATCGTCCTCCACACCCCCCTCATCCACACCCTCTGGCGTCCTCCAAATGCCGGGCGCAACACGCGATGTGGTTATGGAAGATGCACCTCTTCATAGACCTGCAGTATGCCTTATACCCCCCATCCTCCACCCGTCCCTCCACCTTCTCCTTCCTCCTCCCATCCCTCAACCTGCCATCCTTCAAATTCAATTGAGCGTTTCCTCTCGCGCCTGCCTTCTGCACTAGAATTTTCTATACTTACTCATACAACTATTTTACAGTCTCCAGCCGCTGCAATTCTCCCACCCACTGCTCAAACTCAACCACAAGCGCATTCTCATTCACCCATTTTACCCCCCACGCATCAAGCTTCCACTTCGTCTGCGAACATAAATCGCGAAACTGCTTCTCCAGCGCCCGTTCCTGCGCGCACAAGCACGCCAGTACCGAAAGCAAATGGGAATGCGGATAAGGAAAACTCGTCAAGAGCTACTAGCCAACATCCTGATACGGGGCCGTCGGTGCCAACTGAAGCAAGTGTGCATGGAGCGCCGGCAAGGGTTTATTTGAATCAGACTGTTACGGGAAGTTTATTAGAGGGCATGAAACTATTAGCCAAGGACCAGTATGTACCTTGCACCAGCTCGCCAATAGGAGCCTCTCACGGTGCGTATAAACTAACAATCATTTCTCAATAGACCAAAAGATCCTTTACGAGTATTGGGAGAATTTTTATTATCAAAATCCAAGGAGTTGGAAGGAGGGAATTAACAATAGATGGAGTTTAGTTATAATACCCCTAGGCATATTAAAATACTTTCTAGATGGGCGTTCAAGGAGTGTAAAATCACGTTGAATTAATTGGACAATAATTGAGAACAAGGCTGGCGCTGGAAGTGTTTCTTAATATTTCATTTGCTATTCAGTTTTTATGCCAATATAGCAATACTCCTTCTCAAGAAAGCAGTATAGTTCGTGATGCAATTATGTCCACACCCCAACTCCATATCCATTTTTCTATGGTGAAACTTTTATGCGACCATGGTGCTGGCGGTGGCACTCTCGTATCTCCAGGTTGGTGGGAGAACACCAACAGTCTTGTAGTAACGGGAGAGACGGTGGATACGGGATTCAATGAGAATCAAGCGGAATTTGGAGTCCTTGTCCTTGCGGTTACGCTCGAGATGCTTGCGGACAGCGACGGCCTAAATTTAATGTATTAGTAGAATTCAATGTTAGCTATTGGAATTGGGTTGAACGTACCTTCTTGATCAACATGTAAAGGTCCTCTGGGATCTCTGGGGCAAGGCCTATTTTGTCACTCTGTCAGTCTATGACCAAGCAGAGGCGTTTGTAAAGATACAAATTGACACATCACGGATGTACTATAATCCAATGATGGCATATATGGAACTATTCATGTAATATTGGATATCGTACCGTTGGACTTGAGGATTCTAAGAATCTTGTTACCTGTAAAAGTAAAATAGTTAGCATTCGCATTTCAATCAAATTAAATCCGACCCGCATCAATGGCAGGTCGAGAGAGTCAACATACCAGTAACAACCTTGACTTGAGCAATACCGTGAGAATCTCTCAAGACGACACCGATTTGGGATGGAGCAGCACCCTTCTTGGCAAGCTTGCAGATTTGGTCAACAACTTGCTCTGGGGTGGTCTTGAGCCACGAAGGAGGAGCGCGGGAGTATGGGAGAGCAGAGGAAGATATTCCCTTTCCGTTGGAGTGAAGACGACCCATTTTTGCGGTATTTGTCGACGGTGATTAAACTGGTCGTTGGATTGAGATTGTCGAGAGGTGTTGAAGATTTTCAAAATGTTCGTCGTCGCAAAATTATGTGTGTGGATTGTTGGTCGCTTAGCTTACGCTAAGAGCTGGCATTTTCTGTGCTAGACCTAATACTAACTAGTGGGGTCTGAACATCATAAGAAAATTCTCCAGTCCAGAGTTTTGTGTTCCGGACAACAAATTTGAAGCAACAACAGAAGTGATGATTGATTGATCATAATTGATTGAGGATCAGCCTCATCTTTTGTACTGATTATCCGGAATATTCAATTGAATTGCGCCATCATTTAAATGTAAGAAATTCCCTTTCCACTCACAACCGACCGAGAAGATACAATGATGATATTTCTTTTTACTATTTTTCTGGTACCTCTTGTTTTAGGACTCTCTGCGGAGGGAACAATGAACTTACTGATACATCTGATTAATCTTCTCGGTTGTTGTTCTTTAACGATATTGTACATCTATACATGATCTGTAACTAACCTTGAAATAGAATAATTCTCCGTAAATCAATTTGTCGCGTCGCAAAGGTCAACAATTTTGGGAAGCATGTAAATTCTGGTGGATATTAGGAACGCCTGTGAAGAATTTTTAGTTTTGTTCAACGTCAATGTGCCGATTTGCGTTTCACGACTGCAGTCAGCATGGGTTAAAGACATTTTGCATATGATATTGCTAGTCATGCTCTTTTCTCGAGGTATAGGTAGGTCTACAACCTGGGTTTGTATGCTGAGAATCGTGTACTTCTTCAAGTGATATGGTGCTTAGCTGGCAGGAGGGAGAATTTTCACACCATTTTATAAAGAATATAACAATGTTTTTGAATGTCTTGTAACGCTGTTTGTCCATTTGATTTTCATGTGTGATTCTTCTTGATTCAGTGATTTGCTATACTTTATCTCGCACGACTTCATTGGAGTTTATGGGATCGATCTCATAGGTGTGGAATTCTCTCGCCGTCAATCAAGCAATTTCATGCAGCAATTTTGGTGTTATATCCTCCCTGATCATCTTAGGCTACCTTGCCAATTAACACACACAATTCGTAGCTAAACGGCGACCTGCCTTGTCCCATCCTTCCTCCTCATTACTCTATCACGCCCCTCACATGATTTCCTTCCCGCTCTCTTTATGCCACTTCTCAAGACCTATACTATTAATCCTTTACCAACAAATTCAATTCATCAGCCACCCCTCACTAATTATGAAGACCTGCAAGAAGCGTTCCATCAAAAGCAGTTTTGAAATATTTCTACTTCAATCTATTGGAGTGTTAGGAATTTTGATCATTGGTGTCCACGATGATTCGTTATCCTCTGCTCTATCATCCCTTTCTTTTGTGGACGTTCTTTCGAAGCTGCCGTCTTCTCGGTCGAATTAGTTGGGTTCTTATATTTCCCTATGTATACCATTTTAGAGAGGTCAAAAGAGCACATGTACTCCTAACCATATCACCCTTCGCTGAAAATGGTCACCACAAGCCCAACTGTTCATAGGTCATATTCCTTCATATTCAATTGCCTTACCAGCAATATTCGCTAGGTCGATAAAAGTAGCTAAGGATTAGAAACCATCATGGTCTTCTAGAACAGCTCTTCGATCGAGAAAATCAGAGAACAGCTCGAGCTGAAAGTGTGGGGTATTGGAGACAGGCGAGAAACAATCCAACATGAGGCTGGGTTGCAATGAGGTGAGTCTGAGGATCTAAGGAGTGTGAGGATGGATGAGTAAATGGAGGGAGAGGGAGAGTGTAATACATATCTGTTTATCTCAATTGAACTGCTTAAGATATTCTCACACGGTAGGTCTTCGACACACCATAATATTCTACCACAACAGCAAATCATCTGGCCATTCTTCATCTCAAGATTCCTCACACCCCTATAGCAAAACAAAACACCAACCATATACAGCCCGCCCACTTGGCGCAAATCTCTTCATTCAAGCCTCCGCAGCAACATTGCTTAAGCTTCCATAATATCACACTCTATGTATACCTGTATCGATAAGGAAAAAGAGTTTATGAATAACGGCTATGAATAGCATAAGTTCGAATGCGGGGTAGGTCGCATTTCGCACAAGGAATTAAGGCTTGACGGGTCTTGGGAGCAGAGCTAGGATGAATAATTTAGAGGGGGGAGAAGAGGGAAGAAGGGAGAGGGAAAGAACTGTTTTATAGCGAGAATGTGTGTCTCGTGGTTGTGGGTGGCAGAAAGGGTGTAAATAATTTGGTGGATGATTTCTGTAAAAGAAGGAGCGAGTGTTAGTTGAAAGCTCAATTGAACAATCAATATACCTAGCTACTGAGTGTGAAAATCTCAAGTACACAAATGTGATCCATCGCGAGCCATCATCTATTTCGATCTTTAACCGGGATACAAGAGTTAACGGGTATGGTTTCGAAGTTTTCGGTTTCTCTTCATTGTATGGGTGGTGGATTCTGCGAGGAATAAGGAATGAAGGTTCAATCCCTGAGTCTTGAGGGGAAATTCTTGCTAGAAATCCAATTTCAAAGAAGCTAAAATCAGCTCTAATACGTTCAAAAGCATCTTGGATGTGATGCTCTGAATCGTGACGCACAAGCGTGATTTTCGGTAGAAAGTCATGAAGTGACAGCACTCCGTGGGTTATACTCAAGTACATGATCATCATTTTCTTTGCATTTATGTGCAGCGTTACTCACTATCTCTAGCAAGTACACAGTACTATGAACCCTCGTCATGAGATGTAAACGATATCCATCATCTGGTTTCTGGTAATCTCAGGCTTGGACTAGCTTCCTCTGGCGTTAAAGTGCCATTCTCAAGGAAATGTATGTTTTGTGTGTGAAGCCTCAAGGTCTTGTTGGGTTTAAGAATTCAGGAAGCCATACTAATACTGAAGATGCTGTAGTCCAACAGTATCTAACTACCCAAGCAAAGTATGATCTTAAAGACATTTGGGTTCTTTTGGATGTTGTAGAATTGACTCCATTACGTCCTCATGAGGGATGCACAACGCCGAAGAAAAATACAAGGTCATCATGATCCAGCACAGTACAAAGAGAAGCGAAAACATAAGATACTTGGTTTAGATATATTCTATTTGACGTCATCATAATACATACAAACACTACTAATAAAGTACAGATCATCATTACATAGGTAGGTGGGGTAGATCCTATACCTAATCTGGGATCTCGGAACTCGAGATCTCTATGTATACCTACTACGACTGTAGCAGTATTAGTACCCTCGAACCAGTAAGTTCGTTGACCATTTCGGCCTATCAATGGGTATCTGGATATTGTGAACATATCATACCCCATCCCCCTGCATATCCTCATCCACCCGATCGGAACCCTTTTGTACCCGACCGGCCTTTTCTCGTATAAATGAGAAGGATTTTGTTCCAGGCTCCGTCGTTTTTGTGTCCTGACTTGATCCATGTAGATGACTACCCGAAGTCTTTCCACCCCGCGTGGGGTGACGAGCCGAACTCTCTACTCCTTTTAGCTCTATCGCCTAGCCAAACCGCCGAGTCGCCAAGCCACCAAACTCCTGTTTGACCCTTCGTAAGGAACAATATAAAACATCGCTAAAAATGCTTGAAAATAATAAAATATACATGTCGACCCCAATTCAGAATTTATTCGTGTTGGAATTCATGGGCGGAGCATATGTTGTGGTTGAATCCCATGATTGTGGTGGATGGGGTCTGGAAAATGAACGTGACGGTGATTTATATCTTGCTTCTCTACCAAAGTAATCTGGTGTTTCTCGACCACTCTTTCGAACGGGTGAAATTGGAGTGACAGCGTCTGGAGTTTCGTATGCCTCCATGTTTTTGCTGTCACGCTGATCTCGATCCTTGCTAAGCATTTCGTATGCCCTGGGATCCTTGAAGGCGTGGACATCGGCGCTGACGAATTCATTGTTGGGCTTTATTTTTCCACGGTACATTTCATACCAGCCTGTAATCATTGCCTTTCTTCCTAAGAATATTGCTGCCCAGAAGCCATTGAACTAGAATACATTAGCACTTGAGTAAAACAACGATGAGAATGGGCAGAACTTACAGATAGCAGAACAAGGACTGCACCAACGGTCGCTTCGTTGACAACTAGAGATTTCGCTAGAGGCAAACACTCTTCTCTACCTCCAGCAGTTTGTACCAAACATGTTAACCATTGCTCGGCTTTGGTAGGATCCTTGAGAATATTTGTTTCTAAATCATCCATGAAGACAAACACAATTGCAAAGAATGTGACATCAGCAATAATCACTAGTACAATAGCGATACCTCTCCATTGTAACTCAATCACTCGTCGAACTCGACGATATGCTTGTCGTGGTGAGACAGTGCGCATACTGTTAGTGTACGAAGGCAGAACGCCTGAAGTTTCTGTGGTGTCGGAATTGTCTGCGAGGGACGAAAGATATACTTTGATGCAGTAACCGAAAGTAACGAACTGGATGATAACGGTAGCGCCAGAGAAAACTAGAAGAGGAATCCAGAAGTCCGCTAAACTGTTCTCGTGATTGATATGGCAAGTGTCTCCAAATCGGAAGGAAACACCACTAAAGACCATTCCAAAACATAATGCAATGGCTGGTATTCCCCATCCAGTAGCAAGAGCTCCCCACATGAATGAATTTCCAATAATCACCTGCCAACAGATCTGTAGATGTAAGGCGAGGGACCTTAAGAAGACCCACATCACACCACACCAGCCACCAGCCATTATGAAGGCGCCGGAGATTGCACAAGTAAAATTAGTGCTCATATCGTTCGGAGTGATCGCGTTGTAGCATTGCTCGGGGCTTGCGCTTAATGGTATAATAAATCCCAACTTTTGACCAGATATGTTAGAAAATGTTTGGTAGAAGGTATGGATTAGTGACTCACCTGCATCAAAACTGTAGCCATAACCAAGCATATACTGAGATAGTGTCTATGGGTTTTCTCAACCGGCAGAAATGCGAAGCATATCAATAAGTATACAGAACAGATCATCGCCGCTACACTGACCCAATTTGCGGATTCGGTGAGGGTGTTGATGCTTTCACCGTACAGCCATTCAGTCTGTGGACATGGCAAGCAGCAAGTGACCCCCAAGGTGATAGAGCAAAACCTTCCATCGATAACTATGTGTTGTCAGCATGGTGAAGTGGACCCGAGAGGATGCAAGACATACAACCACCCGTCGATGGGAAGAAATCTGACTCAAGGAATGGCGCTGGACACCTGCCCTGGCCAAAAATTGTCGAATTAGAACCGCTCATTATGGAGATGAAAATCAACAATCGTGATAGAGGAACACGAAATCGATAGAAAATGACGGCAGCCGGGTGTGTGAACTTCCCTGATTCTCACACCGGACCGGCCGTATATCAATAGACGGAAGAAAGTGTAAAGACACTATATGCCGTGGCGTTCTTCTCTAGCTGTCAGATATACTCTTGGAAGCTGAACGTTTGTAATCGTCATGTGGTATATTACGAAACCAGTGATGGGAATGTCTAGTATGTTTGAACTCTTGGTGGTGCGTAAGCCCGTGGGATATAGTACTGGAAGAGTTTCATAAGGCCATCGCTAAGTGTTTTGACAATACTTCAGACGATATCAAGAAAGCAGAGAGAATTCAAAAATGGAACTGGAACTTTTGTGTATGATACAGAGATGAGAAAAATAGAAACAGATCCAAATGGATAGAATGGGGAATACAAGCCTGCATATGTATAAGGCGACATGAGTGCAGTCCGAGTACCATAGGTGGAGTCTCGTAGCTTGAGAGGCACGCGAGAGTCTTGCCCATGACGGTTCTTTGGCTCCATGATGAACCAGGATTGGTCTTTCCTTATGCCTTCCTTGAAGGAACGTAGGACGAATCCCTGTGAGATGATGGTGTTCCGGCCAGCAAAAGACGCGGATGAAGTCTTGAGTATCAACTAGTGGTTGACCGGATTAGGATATAAATCCACCTTGCAGATTTAATTGGAAGAAAATATTTGCGTGTAAAGGCACAATATTACAATATTCGAACAAGGAACATAGCATTCCTGGGTTATCGGAGAGAGAGGATACATTTGGGAGGAGGTTGCCAATTGGCAAGCTGAAGAGTGGTTGAGAAAGTTTTGGAGAAATGCTGCTGATGGGGATTTTTTTCCCTGTGTTTAAGAAAATCTCGGTCAAAGAGCTGAATCATTGGGCGTGAGAGTAGATTGCCTTTGCATGGATACGATGAACAGGGCACCTTGTAATTTGCGTCTCCGTGGGATCCACTCTTAACTTTTCCACATTAGGGTTTTTCTCCCATGGCTAATGATACCATTGGATGATTGGTTTATTGGTTTATTATTGACTGTTCTCAGATATAAGCTATAATTGGCACGGGTGAGGAAGAAATACCCAAGAAAGAAAATGAAGTGAATTGAATTCAATCCAACCCAACCCAACAGAACCAGAAGAGCGTTGATAGAGAAAGCCACCACAAGGACTTACACGAGGGAGGCGTTGTTTACCTGATTGTGTATTCCAAATTGCTCTGTTTATAGGTAGTTATCATCAACAACTGTTTTCATTGTCTTCTTGTTTTCCTATACCGAGCCGTGCCCCCCTCTTCCCCCTCAATTAGAACTCCGCAATTTGCTAGGAGGCAATACACCTTTTTCGCTTACAGGCACAAGCTTCCAATTAGGCCTACACAAAATTTGCTAGATACTAGCTAATCAGCTAATGTATTCCGCTGTCCACTCACTCACTTGTCCACCCACACACATTCCTTGAACTAATTGCAGATGTGTAGATATATATGCAGGTCCAAAGGTCGCGCGTAAGGTCGTATTTCATCATCATTATGTTACAACCCCTGATCAATATCACAAAAGCTTTATTGTAGTTTATGCGATCGAAGATCTACTGGAGTGGAATTCTGATAGATGTGATCATGGTTCGGAAAGAAAAAGATCATATTTCCTTAAACAAAGTTGGGGAGATCGTGTTACCCCAAAGGTCCACTGAATAAGAAGCGAGTCGCGACCTCGGATTTAATTTGGAATTGAGGATCAGACGACTTCAAAACTTTGATATTCGAGTATATCATACTTTGTACTAGGACCGTAAAGTATCTAATAAACACGACAAGACTGGGTAGCCTAGATAATGTGAAGGCAGTGTTGATTCGAGCTGTCGACTTAGTCTTGACAGGTGGGTCTGGAATCATGCGATTGGACTTCCCAATTGAACAAAACGCCAACGAGGACGGAAAGTTTGAGCCAGGCGGTACATATGGCAAGAGTTCCTTGTATTGTCAAAATCACCCGTTCCCACGGATTCCTTCCACCGGCAAAGCTAATTTGTATGGAAGCACAGAAGCTACCGTGCGTGTACTAGAACAAAATGCTCTAAATAAGCTAGGTACATTTTATATTTGGCATCATATCGTGCCGCCTCACTCAAACACACCATACGAAATGTCATTCTTGACTACTGTACCACATTTTTTAGTCCTCTTGGAAATTCGTGTACACTTTGTCGGAATCGACCCCCCCCCGCGATCTTGCCACAACTTCCACTTTTTGTCCACGCAATGAGGCTGGGTAGAGTGGCTTAAATATCATGCAGAAACACGGAGAGGCAAAGTCAGTCATAATGAAATCATAATAAGTATCAGCCAGCCATCTACCATGAAAAATTGCAAGCACATCAACGTCAAGTTTTACCCACAGAACAGACAATTGACAAAGTCGAAAAAGGAAGTGCTCTCGTTCATGTTTACATTTACATAATCATCTGCATGTCGGCGGGCGGCTCGTAGTGGAGGCAAGCAAACTGCTGTTTACGGACCCACAGTGCCCTGAAGCTAATGATTGGTTTGAAGCTAATGTAGATGGAATAGTCTAGTCCATCAGACCAGGTACCGGAGAACTCCGCTGCTTTGAAAAGATGCCGTTAAGCATGCTGAGAGGTTGAATTCTTCAAGACCATTCTCACGCCATTATCCACCAAAGTCCATATCACAACAACATCTCAAATCCGATGTATTGTTGGTTGTAACCTTGACGCCGAAGCTGACGTCTGCTGGCCCTCGTACAAGCGTAATAGCATGAATGATATTGCTGCCGTGAAGGGATCACTCTTGGATTTTGGATCAGTATTCTCTCAACTAACAAACTGTCAAGCACCCGCAGAAGGATCTGTTTTAAGTAGCAATGGTCGTCCAACACCTCCGAAAAGGACCCTCCTTTTTATACCGTTATCCACTTTGGGAATCTATGCTGCGGGGCCGGCCGTCGATTACGTTCATCAATCTTGACTCGAACGGGAAGTCATTTGCCAGAAATTTGATTCATACTTGAGGAACGTATTTATTAATATAAGCCAGATTGGATTCTTGGACTCCTGTCTGGCTGAGTTCTGATTCTCAACTCTGCATATCGGCTCCAGGTTTTGTCACTGCGTACTTCACCGCCTAAAAGGCCCCAAAATCAGCTTGTTTAATCCCAGCGCAAAACAACTGCAATTACAAAAATTATATCTGTGCTGCGAGTAGGTACCTGGCTTCCTGTAACACTCCGTACTTTCTTGCATTAGAAAATAACTTATTGGGTACAGACCCCTTGATTGCCATACCGCTCGTTCTTATCTGTCTATTAAAATCCCATCAAAGCTGGCAGGATGAACTTGAAACGTACACGCTCGTCACGAGCACGTGGTAGTGGAGACTCCCTTCGTTTGACCCTCTGTGTCTCACGCGTTGATCTATCGTTCATGTATGAATATCGTCATCCTCGTTCATTTGGAGACATGGACATTGTTCATGCAATATAAGTTCATAAGGTTTCTCACCGATCAAATCCTTGCCGGACTTTATCAATAGGTAGTTTCAGACATATCATGTCGGCACTCACGCTACAGCACCTTCATAAGACCATCTGAGCACTGTGACGATATACAATAACATTTGGTAATATTTACACTGCTAATCTTACAGATACAGATACTTTATTTCATTGTCTATAACGTTCGCGGGGCATTTTTATCCTCGCCTATCTAGACTGTGCCACCTCAGCCTCCCCCCGAATGTCATGGTAGCTTTCTGTGTATAAGATTGTTATTATCCTCCCAATCACGAGCTGAGAATGAAGAGTGGTTTCTACTTTCAGGGGAACTCCTTTAACACCACCATCCCGATGAAAAAAGATGAAAAAATTGCAGAAACGCCCTTTGTATCTTCAACATAACTCCATAATTGCTCTTCATCAATACTTCGAATCATCAAGTATCTCAAACTAATCTTGCTTCATCTTTCCGCTAGATAACAATTTCTCGCTGGTATACTGGAAGTTCACGAACCAGTTCCTCGTCTACGGAGTACTTATAATCTCCTACTTCTAGAAGAAATGTTATTTTTGAACATATCACACGATCGCTGTAACAACTAAGCCCTACGGTTTTGAAGACTAACTAAATCAACGCTTAGGCTCAAATCCCTTATGATGCCTCCCTTCATATTACAAACCGACCAGTTGAATGATCGCTGAAAGTTTATGCTGTCATTGTATCAGGATTCGAAATGAAATATGACAGACACACTGACCTCATACATCTCATTCTAACATAATGTAAACCGCATTGCATCGGATAACATCCCAAATGATACACATGTAAATATGTACTCTGTACCTTTTGTCCGGCCATCAAGATCACGTTTGAGAATCCGACCCGACTACTTGGAACGGCTCGAGACTCGAACCTATTACCAGGTATGTACATTAGTACATCCGCATTAATCAATCCCTTACACAGTACATAAGTCTCGGTACAAAGGCACACATTTGTAGAAAGTATATCCTGAATAGGCGAGAGCTAACACTATCCCTTGAGCGTGATATAGATCTCAGGGATCGTGCAGATACATCCACTAGGATGGTTTTAAAAATTTAGGTGAGAAAATAGCGTCTGGGGCGGATAAACAGGAGAATTTTAAGGTTACATTCACTGCACGCAAAATCACTACGCAAAGCGTTCCTGAACTGGCGAGGTAAACATTGCCTTCTTCTCCATGAAACTGGAATGATGCGGGTGAGACGTACGGCAGGTTCGTACGTGCAAGGCCTGTCGTAGGTGCTCGCTTGTCATACTGGAATACAATGTAGCCAAAAGCCATGGGCTGGACCCAAGTGCTTGTTTATGTCGTGATTTCCACGTTCATTCATGGATTGCTTTCATATAGTACCTACCTGTCAGTGTCAGCTGTGACCACAGCTGTGACCGTCAGATCGTGTCACCAGAAATAGTCATACATCTATGAATTGCTACCGAAAATTGCTCCACCTCTTGTGCGAGGCTTTTGTATACTCCGAGGTATATACATGCCAGTCAGCCCCATACATTCCTCTCGCTCTCTTCTTCTTCTTTTCATCGTACGTAAACGATAATGCGATATACGATTTATCATTGGCGCTCATTGGTGCCATGAATCAGGGGAAGCTCTAATAGTATGACCGGAAGAATCAGCGCGAGACCCTGGACTTGCGGCTACTGACGGTTGATACCGTTGTAAAGTCAGCTTACTGTTTATTATTGTTTATCTGTTTGTTGGTGCAAGGTGTGGTTTGTAGGCTGTGGGTTCTTTACCTGTTTATCACGAGAAGAAGGGGGTGGGGTTACGGGTTACGGGTTACGGGGTGAAGGAAAAGGGGGGAGGGGCGGATAGATAGTAATGATATGTTATGTCATCTTGGAGGGGTAGAATCCAGAATCTAGATGCAATCAAAGAACATTGTACAGAAAACTAGGATTTTGACAGCGGACAATTTCAATGTTGTTGTGTAAAGTTGTCCGGAACCAGGAGGGTAAGACAATAAGACCATCCGAATTAACGCCGAAAATTACTACCGCTACCAATGTTATCATTCAACTTCGTTGCAATCATACTCCGTATACATTCTCTATGTAACATTTCCACCTTGTCGTGTCTGAGTTCATTACAACACTAGGCTCTAAACGCGTCGCATATTGCTGCAATTGCGTGTGGTGTGGTAGTATTCCATATTACAGGCTACAGGAACATCAGTGCCGGATGGAAGTTGCCATTGTAGCCTTACCACTGACCCGTGTAAGCTGGTCTTTTTGCCCCTGGGCGGTCTTGGAATCCGAAATGGATTGAATCCGGAGGCGGGTACCAGGGTGAGATATGCATAGGATGAGAATCTTACAGCCTCCGAATGTTTGCATAGAAGCTACTGTGTGTGCTCCGTCTGATAGGTATCAAGATACTCGGAGAATGTGATCGATGTGAATGGATTACGCGTTTTTGTTGCTGATTCTGGAAACTTTCCTTTTTCGAATCTTGGCATATAAGTAACCTTCATCCAACGTTACAACCAATTAATTGAGTTCGTTGGGGGAAAGTTACTCGATCCAAATGTTGGTGATACGGCCTACATTCAATACAGCAACAAAGCTGTTACCACCGATGAAATTTGTTATTATTGCTTTCAAATAGGCTGTACATCATCTGTGATTTGATTGGACGGCTCACAGTACGTATTCAATCACCAAGACGTTCCTGCATAAGTGTGCTCACGCCGAGTGTAAGCTTCATTTTATGCCGTCCGAGGTAATATTGGAGATGCAGAGAGATGCAGATAGGTACCATCCATCAGTTGGCCAAAATACACTACGTACATATCCCCACGATTTTACTCTCTTTCTGCCCATATCTCATCCCATCGGTACCGGTGTGGGTAACTAGCTATCTAACAATTGTACGTACGACGGGAACTGGAGAAAAACAACAACAAAATCTTTCGGAGCGCAATTGCCGAATTCATGTTACAATAAAAAATGAAGGTATAGAATCCTTCGAGAATATTCGGGACGGATCATTAACCTTCTACGGTTGAGGCTGTACTATAACCTTGTGCTTTTAACCCCAGCCTTCCTTTCCTTCGGATGGGAAGTTATTACAACACGGTCGTTTTGTGGGGAATGGGCTCGTTTGCGGTTTCCTTCTCTCGTTTCTTTTACTAGCATTCCTTGTGCTCCGTGAATATAACGATTTTTAGAAGTTTCCCTCGTGTGTTTATTTATCGGTCGAACTTGGACTCGGATGGGTAATTTACAAATCGATTCGTTCCATGGCAATGACATGCCAATAACAACATCCAATACCAACAACTACCTAGTATGTTACACAATAGCAGAAGGTCCGAATACATCTTAGAAGAAAGCCTGGGGATCACTCGATCGTCGGTTTGTCAGTTAGTATTTGGCATTTTGTTTGTATGTCGTTACTCAGCGCCATTCGGGTAGTCTCTGTGTTTGATACCAAGTAAATTTTCAACTGTCTAAGTGACACATTGCGCATTCGCTTCTCTTCTTGTTTTCTCTGCAGAGAAGTCTTGGTGTTCTTTTGCCGGGTCGAATGATAACCGTTTATATGCTACCTAAGAGTATTGGGTAATGTCGGTTTGGGGTGAATACACCCTGGATGCGGGGACGCCGTGAAGGGTGGAAGTGTCTTTCCTCTCATCCATTCATCCATCCGTTTCCATTGTACCGAGCATTTTATCTCTATTCTTCTAGAACATTCGTGACAGGCTTTAAGTTTGTTCCACAAATCCAGGCTGTGCAGATATATTTTCTATATTCATATTGGTTCACTATAGTCTCCAATGCCTCAATACATGGCATTTGAGAACTGTAGAACAATTTCACACATACATAGAGAAAATACTTCTCCTCAAGAAGGGTTGGCGCACTTTGCAGGAGGGACCACATGAGAACAGGCGCCGTCAGCTAGTATTGATAATGCATAAACTATTGCTGTTAGATTGCGATTGCGATTGCAGTTGCCCGATTGTTTGATATTTCGGCCTGGGAGCACATCAAGATATATCCGGTGGATTTCACGTCTTGTGTGATGGTTATGTCACACTTGAAATCGAGCGATTTCATGCAATGGATAAGTAATAACTGAAATATTTGATTTGCGTGGAATTAATACGTCAGACACCGAAGAAGATGAATTGAGATGAAATGAGCTGTCAAAATTCTATCTCTTCTCATGGTATCATCTCTGAAACTCATCATCCAGAGAAAAAGTACTTCTCAATAGTTATTGAAAGCACTCACATTCTGGGACTTTCTTCATTTTCTCTTGCACTGCAGGCTACTAGCATTGCTTCTGGCTGCCAGGGCATAGCGTGATTGCTCTTCTTATTTAGAATCGCATATTGAGCATATAGGGTAACCTGCGATCTTAATAGACTTGAAATATGCTCCTGTAACCTCCGTGGTAACACTTTTAGAATCTGTATATCTACATATCCTACATATAACATAAATAACTTAAGGCGATCGAAAAATGGGCGGATTGTATGGGATGTCGTACGCTCGATCGTGCGAATGCATAATAATATACCAAGCCCTCGGTCTCCGAGCTGCGATTTGCGAGCTGTGTGCATTTCTTTGTGATTGTAAGTTGTTCATTATCCATCAGATTGATTTCCGCTGCGAACAAGGTTACAGTTTGAAGTAACTTTCACTTTATAGCTCTGGATCTATTGATCCAACAAAACTCGTTTCGATGGTAGCTAGCGTCTTCGGATTGTAACTATGAAATGACGAGAGAGTTCTTTCACCCTCTCGCCCAGTTAAGTGAGCATTTCCGAGGGACTTACCTATGTAGAGGCTATCGTTAGGGTAAACAGCGTACGGGGCTTTCTTTTCGATCTTCATAACAGTTTTCTAGTAATGGCACTGAGAGATCTAGTTCTGTTAATGCAGTCACGGAAAAGCGCAGAGGTACTTTCTTTCGCGTATAACGATACAGGCTGATATATACCATGCTCCACTACCTACTCACAACTATTTCTTAACTTTTCCAATCTTCACCGGAAACACAAGATTGATGCTGGTTTTCCACATTTGTCAGGTATCTGAATATTGGAGAAATACTAGCATCGCATTTCAGATACCTACATCTCCATTTACTTCCTGATTTTATTCTCCAAACTTCAGACGATGTCTTGTTGGACTTTTTGTCTTTTTTGTTACATATCTACCATGGATTGCGCTTCTGTTCATCAACACTACTACTCAGAGGCCAAGGGAATAGGAGACTAGCCAGTGTATAATAATCTAGCCAACGTACATATCCCGGAAAATAAATTTCATTACATGAAAAGTTAAATTAATCACTCCCAAGTCCCACAATAAGGCCAGATCTCTAGCATAAGAGTAGACTGTAGACTGTATCCTCAATTGAACGATTGTATCGTCATTAGCTAAAGGCGAAGTCAATCAGATAACCCCTTTTTGCTACCTATCTAGATACTCTAAAAATCCACCTTTTATCGTTTCTGATTGTATCCTTTCAAGAAGGAAAGCAAACCCAAATTCTACAATATTATTGAAAAACATAATCTAGCTGAAACTATGGTATTGAAGTGTTTGATCTTTAGCCGTATTGAAATCAGTCGGGATAGATTCCATGAGAAGACAGAACCTAGTTCTTCATGGTAAACCCCTACGATTTTTAGATATTCATTCTATGGATACCTATACTCTGGTCATTTTAGACTAGAATCCAATGGAATTTTGTAGATATGCAACAAAAGTCTCGGAATTCGAGCTTATTCACTGGATTGCACCGCGCATCTTCTAAACTACTTTAAATGATGAAATTGCTGGATTTTGATTATTCATTTCGGATTAGTATCCTTTTGCACGGGCAAGTGAAAGGGTTTTGTATTTGAATGGGAAGCCGCTTGGTCGGGTATATATATGATACAGTGAAAAAGTTTGAGAATAGTATATTAAGATAGAATCTCTCGGACGGTTGAGAGTTTTCATTTTGATTATCTAGATGAGTATTGCAAATCGAATCTCTACTACTATTGATCATCACAACTAATCGAATAAAAATCAGGAATAACTATTCATCTCAGAACGATTCTCGAGATACGCGATATCATGAGTCAATATATGTGCTTGACAGTTTTTCCTTCAAAATAGAAGAAGACATTTTACTTTGAAATCCAGAGGAATAATTGATTTACTTCATCTCTTTGCTAGTACTCAATCCTTGGATATTGAAATCAGAGTTAATATTATATACTGAGCGTTTTGGGAAACTATCGCTATCTGTCTTTATTATTTGTAGAAAGGAACATATATTGATCACTTTGCATTCTATTTCCCAGTGATTGTCGGGTAATAGGCGTAGCTTCCGACGCAAGAAACCTGTCCGGACTTTCTAGGAATGATATTCGATCCGATGGGTTCTCACTCATAAGATATCTTAGAATCACTAGGGAGATTTCGGGTATTCGACGTTTAATATCTATCTCGCTGGCTCCCATCAATAGTTGTCGGTATCACCTCGGTGGTGCTTATGACGTCTTCATAATGGTATGGTATGGTTTGATGTATTGTATCGTATTATATTGTATCTATCACATTCTAGATTCAAATCTACAAGAACTACATGCAATGCAATACACTTCTACACTAATACATACTCACAAATGCATCTCATATCCACTCCTATGGCAACAATACTTGATAGCCATCTTCGATTCAGACATTCAAAAATCAATACCAGATTCCACAAATATCAGATAGACGACCCATCTTAAAAGTTATCCTGCGAAAATTCAAGTACCGAACATGAGTTCTACTCATCATCCTCGACTTGCTGCTCGCTTACTACGATTCGGCAATGAAATGGAATGATAATGGTATACATGTACGCATACACACACGCCATCACAGCAATCCCACGATATGATCCATCTCTACAAACTCCTCCTTCTCCTCCTCCCACACGATCAGCCCACAAACCAACAAAAAAGTAAAGTCAAAGACCCGAGCGAGAACAACATTCCGAGCTGTAACTCCCTCGATAGATGGGTAAGCGATAAAATGAACGAAGATGGAGTTCTCTCTCTCTCTCTCCCCCCCCTCTCTACTCTCAACCAAAATCACAAATTCTTCCTCGTCTTAACACTAACACTAGCACTACTTAACACTATATATAATTTTATTTTCTCCAACCAATATCACTATCAATATCCATATCCATATCCCCATATCCATCCATCAACACATCACCACACACATCACCACACACAGAAATCCCATTCTCACTCACAACAAAAGCAAACGCCAAAGGAAAAGGAAAAAGTATTTTTTTTTTTTGCTTTTTAAAGATATTGATTCCCCAGTCCAGTCCCGAGATGGGTCTTTACCATACCATACAGACCACACACACAACCCTCCTTCCCACCCCCACCCCCTC
>PHWZ01000383.1:0-37233 GCA_004379285.1 Botryotinia calthae
CCCATTCCATTCCATCCTATCTCCCAATACATTCCCAATAACCCCCTCCTCTCCCCCTCCACCCAGCTCCCAATGCTCCGCTTCTCCGCCTCTCCTCCTTTCCAATCACACCACCTTTCCACCTTTCCACCTTATTCCCAGAGCCCCCCTTTCTCTTTCCCACTAACCAATTCCATCTACCTAGTCCAAGCATACGCATCATATAAGTTCCCGGTGAGCTTATTCCACACTACTCTACTTAAACGTACCACTCTCTAGCTTCCGCAACTCTATATTCGAGCTCCCAATTTTGACATTCTATACATCAGATAATGACTAATTCTTTGAACCCTATTCGTTATCACGCTTGATCGTCAATTCCTTCACCTACTCTCGAGATAAATGATACCATTATACACACATCAACCTGCTCCAATAAAACGTATATCGTGGGAAAATTGCTTCTAATTGTATTCTCTAATTGGTCGTGAATGAACTTATTTGATATCTATAACATAACCTCATGTAAATGCTCAAAATTAATCATGAAAGCCCCCTCAAACTGCAAAAATTGTGCTCAGTAGGCCCTACCCACTCTAATTATTCTTCTTCAAACTCTCCTTATAATCACTCAAAAGATTCTCAGGGAAATCTTGACGATATCCTTGTGGGTTATTACTAACCCACTTCCACAAATGCTCACAAGCATCTTCTAATGTCAACTCAGTCTTCCACTTCAATTCCTCATTGGCGCGCGTAGGATTGGCAGTCAAATCTAGAACATCACCTGCTCGGCGATCAACTACTTGATATGGAAGCTCGCGTCCTACAACATGACTGAATGCTTTGACCATTTCGAAGACGGTAGATCCACGACCAGATCCCAAATTCCATGCGCGAACACCTGGTTGTTGTTCGCGGAGATGATTTAGAGCAGCGAGATGACCCTTTGCCAAATCGACAACGTGGATATAATCGCGAATAGCGGTACCGTCCCGAGAAGAATAGTCTAGAGAGAAAATTTTGTTAGCTCTTGCTCAATCTGGAGGAGGGCCGAACCGAGGCTGGAGAGAATAGAGTGGGAGAGTGGAGAATTGTGGTGGGGGGCGAAGAAGACTGGAGATTGCTTACCATCACCAAATACGAGTAATTTTTCTCGTTTTCCAGTAGCAACCTGGCCCAACAAAGGCAAGAGGTTAAATGGGACACCTAGAGGATCTTCGCCCATGATGCCACTTGGGTGAGCACCAGCTGGATTGAAGTATCTCAGCAATGCACCATTCCATTGCTCATATTTCTCTCCCTTCTTCTTCAAATTGTTTCTTTGCGCATTGACATGATCAGTGATGACATCTTCAATTGTGCTCTTGGTGCGTCCGTATGGGTTTGTGGGTCCAATTGGGCAATGTTCTGGGATAGGAATCATATTTGGAACTCGAGTCGCATCACCATAGACGGTGGCGGACGAAGAGAAGACGATATTGGTGACATCATATTTGCTCATGCATCTCAAAAGAGAGATTGTTCCGCCAACATTAACGCGATAGTATTCGAGTGGGATTTCGGAAGATTCTCCAACTGCCTGTCGCACAAAAGTTGGTTAGTTTGATGATGATGTTAGTCATGAGATGTAAAATCTACCCACCTTTAAAGCAGCAAAGTGAATGACACTGTCAATGTTTGGATGTGCAGCAAAAACCTTCTCTAACTCTGCCTCATCTGTGATATCGACTTGGTAAAAGTCTGGTCGCTTGCCGCATAGTGTTTCGATGCGATCCAATGCGACAACGGAAGAATTGTATAAACTATCGACAATTACAACATTATAGCCATGTTCAAGTAAGGCCAAAGTTGTAAAAGAGCCGATGTAACCAGTGCCTCTATGGAGAAAGTCAATTAGTAAGTGGTTCACCGTTGGTGGTTGGATCATTGATCGATGGATGCATCGATCAATGGATGGCGGGGTTAAATTTCGACATTTCCCCAGTTTCTCCAACAATTTGTCTCGACTCGATCGGCCGTTGAGGGTTTGAAGTATTGTAGAGAAGCAACTTACCCGGTGATTAAGACTGTTCCAACTGACATGATTGCTGTATGAAATTGGAAGATTCTTGGGATTTATTCAGAAAAGTTGGAAGAAAGTTGTTTTATTGTTATTGTTCTTGACAAGCAGCGAGCGAGAGGAATAATAAATTCAATGTAGGATTCTCGGTCATGGGGGGCCTGCAGATCGATGGTGGGGCAACATTCGAAACTGCTGGATGCACCAGGGATTGACGAGGATTGCCTCGTGAAATTTAAGTTGCCAATAGAATGTTGATAACTTGATATAGATGGTTGATACACGATAGTCATGCGTAATTTGCGGATGGACGCACGACAGGACGGGGCAGAGCGAGGAAAAGGATAGATACATGAAGCTATATTACTCAGTAGCACTCACTCGCAGTAACAGTAACAGTAACAGTAACAGTAGAGTAACAGTAGAGTAACAGTAGCAATGCCAGCAACAATAACCAGACGGCAGTCTCACAGCAATAGTAAGGCATGTTACTACAATGCCCACGGAGGAGAAGCATGCCTGTGGTTAGAAATTAGAACAGGCACTTACAAGAATATGCTCCAAGTACCAGGTATGTTTCCACTCCCCATACCGCCGCCACCGATTTAATTTCCATTATCCGCTCGAATGAAAGACGTCGTAGCAAGAAGACTTACGAGAAGGCCGCGATGCATTGAGTCATTCATACGAGTAATCGCCAGCTAAAGAGGACCCGCGGGGATAGTGTTGCCGTCAACGGTTCACACCTAGTAGCGAGACTAGCAATATACTGGATCCCTTACTCTTAGTCTGCGGCAGGACAACAGTGGGAGGAAGGGGAGGGAGACAACAGATCAGAATCAGAATCAGAATCAGAATCAGAATTAGAATTAGAATTAGATTTAGATTTAGATTTAGATTCAAACTCAAACTCAAACCCAAATTCAAATTCCAACTCACATTCAAATCCAGATGTCCATGACAATGTCATTAACTTTCGACTGTCTGGCATATCTGGGCCGGTATCTATTGGTGGAACAGAGGAAAGAAAATATTCCATCTGAAGTTTGGAACTAATGGTTCAAAAGTGGCTGCCGTTGTTGGAGCGTTTTAAACTTTGATCTCGACTTTCTATGAATCCCGCGTACGCCAATTGCATGGAGTAAGGGTGGGACAATGGAGAAATGAGGTGAGCCCACTACTGATGATCTTTTGGCTTGTTCTTGAAGTTCGTCATTTCATTTTGATTGGGGCTTATCTATGAGACTGTGGTGTGGCCTGAGGCTTTGTGGCTGGTGACATGGAATCACATGCATGGAATCACATGCAGTCAGTTGAAGTGATGCTTACATAATCTCAGCTATTCTGCCTCCACGGCAGGAATCTAATCAACCACCTTGAAAAAACATTGAGCTGTTGATGTTTATGGATCCATGATGATGAAAAAAGAAGCCATAGAAGTTATACAGTACAAACAATGTGCAAACACTTCACCTATGAAAGTTCTAGGAGATGACGGGCCCAACAATGATCATGAATACGGGTTTCTTCCATTCCATCCACCGTACAACACAACATAGTCTTTTCAGATCCATTCTTCTACTATTGGGATGGACATATTTTCGATTCATCACTCTTTGTGATAAGACATACCAATACCTTCCTCATATCCATCATTTTCCTGTTCTTGACCGATAGCACAAAGACTCTTGCTAAGATCCCTTTGTGGTTCCTTGGTATAGCTTCACCAACTGTTGCCTCATTCTTGAACTCAGCTATATCCCGTGGCTTTTTCTTTGACCGTTTTGATTTATGTTCTCTGGGTCTTTGTTTCTGAATGACACCACAGTAAAATTACCCCTCTCTTAAACAAGTTGGTTTGACGGGGAGGGATCGAGTCCCCAGCTGAGCATTTAAAATCCTACCTCTTTGTTTATAAGATTGATCAAGGTATCCAATCAAATGTCGAAGAAAGCTAAGCTATTTATCTTGCAGTAGTAGTTGCTTTTGGTAATGTTTTTTAAACTCTTTTGCTTCTGCCGCATCTGGATTGCAATCGTCACCTTCTCTCATATTTACATTGGGCCTTGACAAATTATTACAACTCGTGTCAAACTTTATCTCAAAACCTCAAGATGCAATGCTCAAACCAAAATGTCAACGCAGTGGATACACCCTCTGAAGCACAACCCATTCATGCAAGTCAAATAGAGAGTGTTTCCGGGGTAGTAGATTTAAGATTATTTCTTGAATCGATAGCCCGCATGAAAAGTAATGAAGAGAAAACCACTTACTGCTTTGAAACGCTTGAGGCGTTAGATGTCACCAAAGATGATATATTTGAATATATGAATACTGTCTTTAAGATTCTTAAAAGCAACCCAGCTTGGTGGAAGGATAGATACACCGAAGAGACTCTCGACAATCAACTTCTATACATTCGCCTAGGACTAGAGCAAAACATACCTCGGGTTCGCAAGCGTCGCATAGAACGAATCAATTACATAAAAGCTAGATGGTTGAAGTACGAAGGGGTATGCTCTTGGGTGGAGGATTCATCACAATCGAGTAATTTTCTTTTTCATTTGGCAAGAGTAGCGAAGAAGTTTCCCAATTACCTGGATGCCCTACATAGATTAAATGATGCATTGATTCAACGCCTTTTAACATCTAAAAAGGGATCAAGGAATGAAAAGCGATTGCAAGGATCAGATTGTGAGAGAGCGATAAACATTGAAACGGCCCGGAGACACCCTGAATCAACGTATGAAAATCTACAATTGAGTAGGAATCTATCAACAGGGTTATATGGCAATATGGTGGAAGCTCACTATCAAGATGAATCAATGAATCTCTCTGCCGATATCCTTGATGGGAAAAATCTGTTAGAAGAAAATGGTTTATATTCACAGCCAGACACACCACATATTGAAGGTGCATCGGAGCCATTTCATGTCCAAGGGATGAACGGTGCCGAACCTATTAGCATTGACAACAGACTCAATGAATCTTCTCGAGAATTGTCAAGGCACACTAGATCTGACGCGGAAGCGGATTATCTTTCACCTTCTATCGATACTGACTCAGATGAGTCTATGATATCTAACTTTTCCGACACAGCTCATCAGCTCATATCCTGTCAATGCACAGTATCATTTCGTCAAAAGATTGATACATTATACCGGAGCCATAGATGGCGCCGTCTGCCACAAAACGTTCTCAATGATGTTATGATTATGCTCAATGTTACCATCAGAAACCTAAAACGAGTTTGTTCTGGACACCAACGGAAAATAGCTGTTTTATGTGGTCTTAAAGTCAAGTACTGCAAACAGGCCGAGTTAAACGATAGGATGGAAGCTTTAAATGCGGCACGTCTCAATGGTGAAGATGCTGTAAAGACACTTAAGATCGGCGCGGCGAGTGGTTGGTTTTCAAACTTACATAGGGCGCAACAAGAGTGTGATGCCTTGGGACATTATAAATTTGCTAAGCAGGCAAGTTGGCCTCCCAGGACCATTCAAGAACGACTTTTCGATGATGGATTTCTGAAAAGAACGGTTGCATTCTTATTATCGTCGGAAGTTACAAGAGAAGACAGTTGGGATTATGATGCTGCCATTCGCACCTGGGACGAAAAGGGATCTGTGAATATCCCCGTATTTAAATGGTGGTGGATGAAAAATGATGGAGAAGTAGCTCGGATTGTGGATGAGGACCTGGAGATGTATAAACATCACACTCGACAAGATTTCCATGGAAATGAAAACAAAGGCTGGCTCCCAACAGCTTTTTATTCTATAGCACAACAGCTGGTATCACAAGATCCAGTCCATTATGCCATTTATACGGCGTTAAGACCGGATCATTGGACGAGCTTATTGTCGTACCCTTGTTATGCAAAATATTCCGAGTTTGATGAATATCATCCTACAACCGGTGGCTTTGAACATATTGATCAAAATGTGAACAAACTATTGGAAGGGGAATTTAATGTAGATGCTCAAGTCCAAGGCTCTGTTAGTCTCAATGACGAAGCTCCTCACAACAGCACCAAGATCATCCCTGGCTTTCACAAACCCGGAGTTCTTGCAAACTGGTGGGCAGGATTACCTGATGAGCACAAAAAAAATGGCGCAGTAACGCGCATCCCACTTATATCGAGCTCGCGAATCAACTGGGAAACAGTACCCTGTCTCCATGGCGAAGCGCGCTTCACCATGCCCCAAATCCCCCACGGCGCTCAACCTCGCTATCCCGATATGCCCAAACGCCGCACCATTCTCCCCTGGATGTCCCGCGTCGCAGAAGATCACACGACGCTTCCGAATACAGATCATGGAGCGGGGGCAGTACAAGATATTACGCTGGCGCGAGTAGCGTGTATGCCGCCAAAAGCGACGCAGAGCGGGAAACCGATTTTTAATTCGCAAATTACGTATAGGTTTCCGGGGTGTGTGCGATTGGATTCGCTGGGGGCATTGTCGGACGCGCTATTGGGATTGAGAAGGTGGGATGCGCCGGAGGTGGTGGAGGAGCAGGAAATTCTTTTTGGAGAGGATAGAGAGAGGGCGAGGGAGTTTATTGGGGAGTGGAGGGAGAATGCTACGGGGGCCGTGAAGAAGGCGTTTGAGATTGGGAAGAAAACGGAAATACGAGTCTTTGGATCGGATTCGTATTGGAACAATAAGTAGGTTGCTGTATTTTTGTAATGCTGGAAGAAAATGAAGAGAATATGTCAGGGGGCAATAACTGATCAGTCATGAGCTATAGATGTTCTGGTGAGAATCTAATCATATAACTCTGGTGGCGGCAGTAAGAGTAGCCTTCTAACCCTACATATTTGCACCGGCTCAACGATTCTTGATACATAGCTTGTCGATATAAATATCTGCTGAAATCACATTGAATCTCTGTATTAATTGCATTGTACTGTATTCATAGAATATCAATAAGAGAACAGTCCTGATTGGCCATATATTATTTATTGTACTCGAGTACTTGCTCTTGGTCTGGATATCAAATTGCTGTACCACTCGTATGGAGGGAGTACTTGTGGCTGATCTGATCTAAGAACATACACGGTCACGTGGCTGTCACACCATCTAAAGTAATGAGGCATTAACTGATTGACTTCCATCCATTGCTTTGTTCCATAACCTCCATGGAACAGAGAATCAACACCAAGGAATGAAGAAAAGAAAGCGCAAATAATCAAAGAAAAAACTTCCTTTGTATTTTGAATATTTCCTTTCATTTGTCTGAATTCAATCATTGCTTTGTCCTCGAACAAGAGAAAAAAGGTCTTATTCAATTTCCTAGCGAGAAGCTCCGTTTGCATCATTAACTTAAATGGCCTTTGAAGCTATTGTGTCGTTCAATGTGTTCCGCGATATCGTGAATCTCAATATATCAACGCGCGCCAAAGAATACAATCAACCATAATAATTACTGCGCATGCGATCCAAATGCTTCACAAGATACTTTACTGATCTTGCTTCTTATTGAGACGCGTAGACGAAGAACCTACAGCGTGTTTTGTGCGAAAAAGTGAATCTGCGCTTTCATTGTTCTTATTCTCGAGACTTATCCGAATAGCTTCACCATAGCTACGGGTTTTCGGGATCAAGAAGTAACAGTACATCCAAACTCTTCTCTCAATATATCTTCTTACTCTTTGCTTCTTGCTTTCTTCTAGAATCCGCAAGACGAGAACATTTGAAGCGCATATTGCGCATCACGATAGCTTTAAAGGTAGGCACTTTCCATTCCCTCTCATCTCTTCTAGATAAAACAGCTGCGTGTATTGGATTGGGATACGTACATTAACTTTGTTTCTTGAAAACTGGATTAATTCTTACTAATTCATACATCTGCAGATATCAATTTCAATCTCGAGTCCCTCGAATACTCTCAACCCCTCACAATATCGCTGCTAAGATAGCAAATATACGACACATAAATAAAGAATGTCTACAAGGCGTACTACTCGAGCTGGTAGCCGCACTGCTACCAGTGTTTCCGGATCTAATGCTGTTGGTCCTGAAGACATACCAGCGGCTCGAACACCAGGTAGAAGCCGTCCTAGGAAATCAGCTGGCTCAGTAATTGGTTCTGAACGTGGCTCTGGTCCTCCTCCTGTGGCAGCTTCTACAAGTACGGCGTATGGTACAAATACACTTGCACTACCAAATTATGGCCCAAGAGTGGCCCCATTGGCAAACGATATCTCTTCTGTCATTGAAGGTCTTTTGGAGCCAGAATCTTCTGGCAAGGGAACCAGACCTAGAGCAAATTCTCCCGAAGAACCAATTCCTGAGGGTAAGTCCACCCAATTCTATTTTTTTCAATCGAATTTTAGGCTAATTGAATAAGTTGATGCCCGTCCTGTGAAACCAGTTCCTTATGCTCCCGCTCACATTCCTTCTATGCGCTCGAGGACTGGCCCTGTCAAACGACGACTTCCTCCAAGTGCTGACCGAAATTTCCAGAATGAAAGTCAATTGTACGACAATGCTAGCATTATGTCCAGTTCGTATCAACAACAAGACTTCGATTTTCACACCTCGCCCCCTTTGGATGAAGCGGAGCTAAACCGTCGTACTGCATTACGAGATATCATGGAAGAGCAACAATACATGCGGGGTGGTGCTCGAACTGGGCCCATATTAGAGCTTAGTGATGGAACCACTGTTGATGTCGGACAGGGTCTGAGATGGCCATTTAGATTGTAAGTGAATTTGATATTGCTATTCGTGGAACTAAACTGACTATCTATAGTTTTGCAAGGCTTACAAAGGGTCTCTTCAATCTTTTTGGCGACATTACCAAGTCTTTGATACCGTTATTTCTTTTTTGCACCATTGTCTTCATTGCATGGACTATCTATTTGAATAGTGGCGAGCCTAGCCTACGTTGGTATGGCTCCGACATGTCGTCGAACGTTGGACAGTTCATCCCATCGCAAATCAAACATCCCACTAGGATATTTGCCCCAGGGGATCTCAAAGAAATCTATCGACGTTTGGATGCTGCTGAAGCTGATATATCGTTCCTCAAACATCGTCCTTCTATTGACCAAAATGCTGTGGCAGAAATTCAGAAACTGCTTCCTAATTTCCTTGTTCTTGAAAAGGACTATGCTGGAAAACCAGCTCTTCCTCAAAAGCTTTGGGAAGCTTTGCGAGAAAAGATTCGAACTGATCCATCCCTTATTCCAGAGCCTGTCCATGTTCCTTCCGATGGTCCCTCGACCTCTCCCCCCCCGTCTGATACTCGCAGCGCTGAAGTCTTTAATGCCAAGCAATTTGATCGATATCTTGAAAGTAATAGACTTAAGATTCAGGGCTGGGCTGGCACCGAATTTGACGTTCTTCATCAATCTCGAATACAACAACTTATCAACGATGGCAAGATTGCTTCAAGAGATGATGTCATCGAATTGATCAAGAAGCAATGGAAAGATAAGGCGGCAGATATCCAATTGGAGCTTCAAAAATATATTAAAGATTTGGAAGACAAGGTCACAAAACTTGGAAAGAAAGCTCTCACCGCCGAGCAAGTAAGGGCCATTGCTAGTCAAGTCATCTCAGCTCAAATCGAAGCTCTTTCAGACACAAATGTCAACCAAAAATTCGATCGATCCGTTCATCGCATGGACCATTTCGCCAAACGATCCCATTCTGCTGTTATTCCTCGTCTCACCTCTCCTTCCTACCGTTTTCCACACATGGACTTTGGATTTGTTCATAGAAGTATTGCCTTGATCTTCAATCAACCCATTCCCCTCCCTAATTCCGCCGATACAGCTCTCACCGCTTGGGATGAAATTGGAGATTGTTGGTACTCACCACAACAAAATGGCAACGGCCCTACACTTGGTGTCGTAACAGCTAATCATATCTGGCCTGACCAAATTGTTGTGGAACACTTCCCTCAATCCGGTTACGCCAATTCAGGTCTCTCACCTCTCTCAGCACCCAGTCACATGGAACTTCTGGCCTATATCCCTCACAGCCCTACTTTCGTGAAAGTCAAAGCTGAATCCGAAAAGATTTTCCCTGAAGCAAATTATGAGGATCTTGAATCTGGCTGGGTAAAGCTAGGTGATTGGACATATGACGCTTATGGTTCAAGCACTCAAGCTTTTCCACTACAGGTGGATCTGAAGGATTTCGTCACGGAACCGGATGATAACATTAAGAACGATATGTCTGCCAGCAACAAATTCTTGGTCAGAAGTAAGGGAAATCATGGGAATGGTCAGGTGCCTTATACTTGTCTTTATAGACTTAAGCTACATGGAGATGTGAGGCTAAATAAGAATTCTCTATTTACAGGGATTAATGATGCTTGAGGATGGGGATGTGTAAATTCATCCGGTGTTTTTTCCTTTATTGAATTTGATTTGGTTTGGTTTGGCGAAGGGTTTACATTGGGAAGGGGTGTATATGGTATAGTGCAAAATGGGAATGGGTGGGATGGGACTGGACTGGGAAGGGAATCTTACTTACCGCGCGATCACTTATTTCATGAACAAAGTTGGATTGTACGGACATGGAGTGGGATTTCGGGCACAATTGGATGGGGTTGGCGTATGAGGATACATACCCTTCGTTCAGAGTGCGTACACACTATACTATACATGGAACTCCGTACCTGTCGGTGTGGTATGCAGACAGTTGTAACCCAGGTTAGGTAATGAAGAAATAAATATGTATTTTTGAAATGTTTTGGGTGGTTTCTGATTGTGATGTGTGATGTGTATATGCAAGTGTCTAATTCCACTACAGGCAATCTACCGTAACAAAACTCATCTAATGATCTATCTTTCAAGACGTCAAGAGGGAAAAGAAAGAGAAACTACACATGACTCTCCAGTATATCTACATTTACAACTACGTCCGCATTTCCATCACACATCTAGAATCGACCCATCAATAATATGTAAACATGTAAAGATTTAGCGCTCTATACTATACTGATCATTAGACCATACTGTTTGTTCAATACATCTGAATTCTGAATTCTGTTGAATCTTCTTCATGAAATGAAGACTTTCTCGTCTCTAGTGGTATCATGCATATGCATCATCGTTCCTCTTCTTTTTTTCTTTCTTCCCTTCTCCTATCCCACATGTTTCTTCTCTATTGTGTATGTGTGTATGTGAGTATTCCTTCTACGCCCCCGAAGATTCTTCCCTATGCCTTTTTAGATATTTGCTTTTTTCATGCTCTCATAATCCCTAATAATCCCGTCCTAGTCTCTCCTCTTCATCTTCTACTAATTCATAAGCGGGTCTGAATTTCTTTCCGCCCTCTCCTTCTCCTTTGCTGTCCTCGGCTACTAGGACTGGATTCGGATGGGTGTCGGTTGTGCCTCCTAATGATGTGTAGCCTTGATCGTAGAGCGGGCAGTAGGGGATATTGAGATGGCGGATAAACTGTGTTGGGTTTGTGTTAGTATTTTGTTATGAGTATTTTCTGTTTTTTGCTTCAGAAATCTAGATCCTAGAATACGCTCCCCGGAAAAGAGTAAAGCCACAAAGTAGGAGGGAAAAAAAAGGGATTTGAGCAAGAGGAGGGAAGGAGAACACAAGCACGAAGAAAGATAACTCACCCCCCATATCTCCCGATAATGCCAATCAATCACCGGATGCACCCTCATAAACCTAGGCCATCCCCCATCCGTCAAATCAAAATGCGTCAAATCCGCACCATGCGGATCTGTCAGTCGGGTGCCGACCAAAATCGCCTTCACAACTGGGTGATCGCGCAAGTATTGCGTAAAGGCTTCTTTCATCGGTGACGCATAGCGCGAAAGCCGCAGATGGTAGTGTGCGGAGGATGAGGCGACAAAGGTGTCGACTTCGGGGAAAGGATGCGGGGAGAGTATGTAGACGGAGGGGAGAGCGAGGGGCAGGGGTTTGGGTGTCGGTTTTGAAGATGGGGATGGGGATGTGGATGTGGATGTGGAGGAAGAGGATTGGTGATTGGATAGTGCGGCGAGGAGGAGAATGAGCAGGACGAGACAGTCTTTTCCGCCGTTGTAGGAAAATGAGATTTCTTCTAAACTATTCCGATTCTCACACGTTAGCAGAGTTTCGATATTTGAGACTCGATTCCTCTCCTCCCCAACTACTCCCCGCATGCAAGCAATCGCAGAAACCCATCACAGAAAACCTACCTATACTTCTCCAAACACTCCTCAATAACCCTTAGCGCAATCCTGGTCTGTTTCTGCACTCCCCTCAATACCTCCTCCTCCTCACCAAACTGTTCTTCCAGAAACCCATTTACTTTCCGCGCTACCTCATCGCACCTCTCTAGCAAATTATTCACCTGATCTATATCCCCATCCCCATCCCCATCCCCATTCCCCTTCCCATCCTCTATTTTCCCCAACCCAACATTATTCACAGCATCCGTATCCGGGTCCCCTCGCTCAGCGCAAGCAGCCTGCCATTGCTTTTCAATATGATTCTCATCTCTGTCCTGCATATCGCGTGTTCCTCTCATATCATTAAATGTCCCTTACGCTCTCCTTAGAAACCCATCGATCTCTCAATCAGCTTCTCTCTCATAAAAAATAATTAAAAGTAAAGCAAGGAGGAAAGAAGAGAGAAAGATGTTCTGCACAACTTGAGGGTGGGAGGATTCCCGCGCCGTCGGATTACCCCCGAGTCGAATTGGCTTCGTTGCTCCATAAAAATGTGAGGTAAGCTTCACATGGGCCGACGGACCAATCGTGCTGGTAAGAGCTGTGATTACTTGCTGAAATGTGGGGGTTAGGTTGGAGGGGTAGTTTTAGCCAAGATTCGATTCGGTGAGATGGATTATGGATTAGGGTAGGGGTCTTGATTTGCGATACAATGAGTATGAATATGTGAACATTTAACTCGAGGACAACAAAAAGGCAAGGATAGTCAAAAGGGCATATAAAGATTTAATTCCGATCTGATTGTCAACGCTATTTTTACATTTTATGTGACTCCTATTCCCAATGCCAAAATTAATTAAGAAGACCAGCGGCCAAAGCCTCCAGATCTTCCAATGTCTCAGGTTCATCCGCAGCTTCAATGACACGTCCCTTTCTCTTAGCAACCTTTCTCTCGTCATCTGAATCATCCTCAAACCATTTCTTAGGTCTCTTTGCAGGTCTCGCCGTACTATCTTCATCCTCGTCGTCTTCCGGCAGAGGCAAAGATCTGAGAAGAGCCATTGGATCTTCGTCATCTCCAGAACCAACCAATTCAGGAGCCTCATCATCGTCCTCCAATGCTGCTTCTCTTGCCTTACGTTTCTCACGCTTTTCTCGTTTCTTATCCTTCGCAGTTTGTTTATCGAGAAGATCTGCTTCGCGAACTCTTTCAGCTTCTTCTTCCAAGAATTTAGCTCGTTGCTCTTCGGCTGGACCTCTGGCGCGGAAATCTTCTTCGTCTTCCAATTCGTACACTTGATGAGGATTGCCTTCTTCATCGAATACCAATTTTGTTCCTCTATCTTTGAGCTTAAGAAGCTTCTTCTTGGATTTCAGAAGTTTCTCTTTTCGTTTCGAGTCTATCACAATAGGGTCCTTGCTAATACCCTCGATAACCTTTCCTAGCGGCCCAGTTGCAGCAACGTCATCATCATCGTCATCGTCGGAACTGTCGTTGTTGTCCACAGGTATTACTCTCTTGACTGACAAGAAGTCATTGTCCTCATCAGCGTCCGCAGTACCATCTGCATCCTTCATTGGGGTATCATCTGCGATCATCTTGGAGTAATGGCCAGATAAAACATCCTGGTTACGGCGCTCAAACATTCTATCGTATTTCGTTCGGACTTCTTCTTTCTTTTTAGGTTTCTTTTCGGTTTCACTGTCGTCGTCGCTAGACTCAATAGCACCTCTTGGAGCATTTTTGACGTTCTTCGCATCGTTTCCTTTCTGAAATTTAATCTTGGGCGCACCGGGAAGACCCATACTCGAAGCAAAGCCCTCCAAATCAACCTCATTGATATTGAATATCTCCTTGTCCTTTTGTAAGAAGACGGATTTGGCGTAACTGACAAATGCTTTTTGACCTAAGTATTTCAACTCAGGGTCCTGGAAACACATATTTTGTAATTGATTCTTGATGTCTTGCGTCTTATTGGGTCGGATATTAATCTTTTGTATCGGTACTTTCTTATGTTCCAATCGTTTCAGCATGCCTTCTTCCTCAGATGGATCCAGAAACATGACTGCCCGGCCTACTTTCCCATAACGTGCAGTTCGACCAACTCTGTGAATGTAGGTATCAGCATCCTCGGGGCAATCTAATTGAATAACCCAATCAACCGCAGGAAAGTCAAGACCTCTTGCAACAACATCTGTAGCAAATATACAAGAATTTTTCGAAGAGGAAAACTTTGAAGTTATATCAAGCCTCGCGGTTTGCTTTTGCCTACCGTGCAGATGAAGCAGTGGAATACCAGGTTGTAAATGCCTTAAACTTTCGTAGACAAACCGCACTTGCTTGCCTGAAGACATAAACACTATTATTTTAGCCTTTAGATTGGCCCTAATGAAGCCAAACAGCGTGTTGAGCTTTTAGGGCAGAGTTACCACACAGTAATGTTGTTGTAATGTTGTGGGGGTAGCTGAGGATGCAGCTTCATGTACTGCGACATATTCGGGTTCCTTCAAACTCAATCTTGCTAGATCCGATACTTTCTTCGTTTGTGTGGCACTGAATAGCATCGTCTGTCTTTGTTTCGGTAGATGTTCCAGTATAGCGTCGACGGATGTTTGAAATCCCATGTCCAAAATTCGATCCGCCTCATCCAGGACTAACATTTGAAGGTTATCAACATCGAATGCAGCCGTCTGGTCCATATGTTGTAACATGCGCCCAGGTGTACACACAAGTATATTCATCCTCCCCAAACGTTCCCTCTCCTCTTGCAGACTTCGACCTCCAATGATCAATCCTGCCGAGAAAGTGTGGTATCGTCCAATTTTTCGCAAAACCTCGAATATTTGTATTGCCAATTCACGAGTTGGAGATATGATAAGAGCACCGAGGCCATCCAATTCGGTCCATTTTTGCCTGTAAAGATTCTCCAATACCGGTACTAAAAATGCAAGAGTCTTTCCACTACCAGTTTTCGCAGCGCCCAGAATATCTTTTCCCTTGAGCGCAAGTGGTACAGCTTTTGATTGAACGTCCGTCAGAGTTTTAAAATGGGATGATTCGAGTCCAGATGATGTTGGTTCGGATAGGGGAAGTTCAGAGAAGTTTTTGATCTCTGCTTTCGCATCCTGAAAGAGTAAGTAAATGTCGATAAGGAAGGAATTGCATTGCTGCACTTACAAGCTCATCAACTGATTTCTGAAGCTTTTCATGATCTTCTACATCTCTTTTCCTTTTCAAAGTTTTCGCATCATTTTTACCCTTGCTAACATTCTTGGACTTGCGCCCGGAGGCTGGTGGTGCCATAATGATCAAGTATTTCTGTACAATATCAATTGGTCGCTCCAGGTCCAAAATATTTCGAATATATTTTTCCAATCTGCCTCCAAAATTTAAGGTTTTGCGCTAACAAAGGCGGTGAATGCAAGCACGGGCCATATAAGAAAAAAAGTTGAACTGATAAGATTTTGGATATCTTCAATGCTTTGAATGCTGCTGTTTGCGCGCGCTGTGGAAAAATACGATTCTCAAAATGCCTCGTCGTGCAGCTTCCCCCGCGCTTTCGGAGAATGATTTCGATATCACAAAATCTCTCTTCAATGAGGATATCGACGGAGACGATGACAATTTCGGAAATACAACTACCAAAAATGTAGAACCTCTGGATGCCAATGGTATACTGGACTTGGGACTTGAGAGTGATGGAGATGGTGATGGAGCTTTTATATCAGCACAGCAATCAGCTGCGAACCGAAAGAATTCAAATTTGAAAGGGCAGAGTGTCAAGAAGGGTGGTGGATTCCAGGCAATGGGTATGAGATTCCTCTCTTTTTGTATTTTGCGCAAATGTGCTAATTTTCAACCAAGGATTGAACTCTCATTTGTTAAAGGCAATTAGTAGAAAAGGATTCAATGTACCTACACCTATTCAACGAAAAACGATACCTTTAGTCCTCGATAATCAAGATGTTGTTGGTATGGCTAGAACTGGTTCCGGAAAAACTGCCGCCTTCGTCATTCCCATGATTGAAAAGTTGAGAGCTCACAGTGCGCGTGTTGGTGCAAGAGCCTTGATTATGTCTCCATCTCGAGAATTGGCTTTACAAACACTGAAAGTTGTTAAGGAATTTGGACGAGGAACTGACCTTAAATGTGTATTACTTGTTGGAGGTGACAGTCTCGAAGAACAATTTGGGTTTATGGCCGGAAATCCTGATATTGTTATTGCTACGCCTGGTCGATTTTTGCATCTGAAGGTTGAAATGTCTTTGGATTTATCGTCGATGAAATATGTTGTCTTTGATGAGGCCGATCGTCTGTTCGAAATGGGTTTCGCTGCTCAACTTGGAGAAATTCTTCACGCCTTGCCAATTTCAAGACAAACTTTGTTGTTCTCTGCGACCTTACCAAAGTCGCTGGTGGAATTTGCCAGAGCTGGTCTTCAAGAACCAAGTTTGGTTCGTCTCGATGCAGAGAGCAAAGTTTCCCCAGATCTACAGAGTGCTTTCTTCAGTGTTAAAGGTGCTGAAAAGGAAGGTGCTTTATTGCATATCCTCCAAGATTTGGTCAAAATGCCCACAGGTCTACCCGAGAATGCACTAAATGCAACAGACAGGTTTGACAAGAAGCGCAAAAGAGGTCCCGATGGCCCAAGTAGGAAACTAAAGCCCACAGAGCATTCAACCATTATATTCGCAGCTACGAAGCATCATGTCGACTATCTCGCATCTCTACTTCGTATGTCTGGGTTTGCCGTTTCTCATGCTTATGGTTCGCTCGATCAAACCGCTAGAAATATTCAGGTTGAAGATTTCCGTACTGGAAAATCAAACATATTAGTAGTTACTGATGTCGCCGCTAGAGGTATTGATATTCCTGTCTTAGCAAATGTCATTAATTACGACTTTCCACCACAACCAAAGGTGTTCGTTCATCGAGTTGGTCGTACTGCAAGAGCTGGTCAACGGGGTTGGAGTTACAGTTTGGTTAGAGATACTGATGCGCCATATCTTCTCGATCTACAGCTATTTTTAGGAAGGAGATTACTCCTCGGACGCGAGTGTGGTGATTCTCCAAATTACGCTGAAGATGTGATTGTTGGCGCTCTACAGAGAAATGAGATAGAAAGCAAGTCGGAATGGATTACAAAACTTCTCTATGATGACGATGATCTTACAGCACTTCGAAATGTTTCAGCCAAGGGAGAAAAGCTCTACGTTAAGACACGTAACTCGGCATCAAGCGAGAGTGCAAAGAGAGCCAAAGAAGTAGTGGCGTCGAAAGGGTGGATGGAATTACATCCACTTTTCAAGGATGTTACCAATGGTGCTGAACAAGCTAGATTAGATATGCTTGCAAAGATTAGTGGATTCCGACCCAATGAGACTGTCTTTGAGATCGGGCAAAAGGGTAAAGCTGCTCACAGTGAGGCTGCTGAAATCATGAAACATCGAAGGGAGAAAATCATTCCAAGACGACAGAAGGAGGAGGACGAAAAGGCAGCTGCAGCTGCAGAAGAATTAGATAACGATACACCTATGGAGGTAGATGGGGACGACAATGACGATGATGATCTTGAGGTCACGGTTACTGGAGCAGATGACGACATGGCCGAGGCATCGGAAAACGAGCTTGAAGTTACCTTCTCGAAAGCATCCCAAAAAGGCAAAGGACGAACACTGTCTTGGAAAGACTCCGAAAACTTCATGTCATACACACCAAAAACTATCAATACGGCAGAAGAACGTGGATATGGTGTTCACTCGGGTTCATATAACACAGCATCTCAAAACTCAAATTTCGTCGAGGCAGCTAGAGGCGTTACTATGGATCTCACTAATGATGACGGTGCGAAATCCTTTGCCGAGCCCGCCAGGGCAAAGGGAATGAGATGGGATAAAAAGAATAGTAAATATGTCGCTCGAGCCAACGATGAGGATGGATCTAAAGGAACCAAATATATCCGCGGAGAGAGTGGTCAAAAGATTGCAGCTAGTTTCCAAAGTGGTCGATTTGATAGATGGCGTAAAGCACACAAGGTCGACCGTATGCCTCGAACGGGTGAAGCAGAACGAGAAGGTCCTGCAAGTGCTGGTGGAGTGGGACGAGGCTTCGGTACAAGATATAAGCATAAACAGGAGAGAGCACCAAAGGAAGCAGATAAATAACGTGATGATTACCATGTCAGGAAGAAGAGAGTTGCTGAGGCAAAGGAAAAGAGAGTTGGTTCGTTCAAAGACGGTAGTGGAAAGTCGGAAATTAAGAGTACGGAGGATATTCGAAAGGATAGAAAGTTACAGGAGAGGAGGAAAGCAAAGAATGCTAGACCGTCGAAGAAAGGAAAATATTAGTAATATAGCGTATGCAGTGTATTCTTTAGATAAATACAAATGGGTAATCTCCGCCCCGTTTGTACAACTTATTGAGGCTCTTGTGCTGATGTATAAAAATGTGGATGAGTGATATGATAACTTGGTCGGGCATCGAGTGATTGCAGAAGGAACCAGATGCCTATTCTTATTCAAAACTTATGGCCATACAGACTGCGACCCATTGGGGCGTCATGCAGCCAGTACGCGGGAGGGTGTACTACATACATACAGTAAGCAGTTAATGAGAAGTTTTTAACACATCAGTTCCTAGATTTTGCTTGACTAGTAGTCAGTTTTGCTTTCATATAGTATGGCTGGTATCAACAATTGAAAAGTGCATTAGACTACTATCTCCTCCGATCTTATTTACAAGTTAACGGATCAATTCATTCCAGTTTGAAGTTCATGTCAAATGTCGTCTGTTTTTGGGCAATATGTATAATACAATCAGCATCTAATTCACATCATTATGGATGTACATGAAACACTCAATGTATTCCTAATCATAAATAACAACTGTCTTATTCTCCAAACTTCTACCAATGCGAATCGATGACTTAATGACTAAATCCAGAAATTACTCGAAATTCATATGAAAATACTTTGACTGTAGGAAAACCACACAAAAACCGCCATAATCCTTCAAATCCTTCTTGTGAAAAATGAGTAGTTAAACCTCCACAAAAAAATAAGTAAAGTATGAAATGAAAAAAATTGCAAACGACAATGAAATAAGAAACTGATGCTTGGCAAACAAAAAGAGAGAAATATCGTATCCAAATGGACCATGGGAAAAACCGTATAGTTGTAGCCATCCAGCCAAATTGAACTTGTCGAGAACTTCCGTACTCACGAATACGCATGTCCGTTTCCTCGATCACTATCTTCCTCTTCTCCTCGCGCCATTCTCGCTTCATACTCAACTTCATTCTCATTCTCATCTTCATCCTCTCTTCTTCGTCTTCGTCCTGCATTTCCATTGTTCAATCTTCTCCTTCTGTTCCTTCCCAGATCACCATACCTCGCGCTACCCTCACCGTTTCCCTCTCTCATCCTCACACTCCTACTCTCCCTCTCTAGAGAATCAAGCTCCTGGCCCATCTTATCTTTATCCCCCCTATCCACATCTGCGCCAGAGACGCCCAATTCGGCATTACTCAACGCATTTGAAGCGCGGCGTTTGCGGGTTTCACGGGCAGAGAGGGGAGACCAGGGATCATCTTCAGATTGGTGATGGGGCTGTTGTTGGGCCTGGCCTTGCATTTGAGGAGTGAGAAGCGGGGGGAAGTTTGGTCTGATGGATTGATGTTGGTGTGTTTGATTTTGAGTAGGAGGGTTGTCGTATTGGTTTTGGGCTTGGTGGTATGGTAGAGGATCTTGGGGGTCATAAGGAGGGGGTTGAAAGCCACGAAGATGTGGAGGAAGCGGTGGAGGTGTGGGAGCGGCTGGTGGTGGTGGTGGCGGTGGGTAGGGCAAAGGAGATGCGTCGTAGGCGTAGATAGACTCAGGCTGAGGTGCATTTGTGTGAGATGGCATATAGGATGAATAGTTATGTTGAAGTTGAGGTTGAGGTTGAGAGGTAGTCGTAGTTGTATAAGGCTGTAAAAATGATGCAGATGTGGTAGGATATAACACGGGAGCTGAGGCTTCTGAATAGAGAGCCGGGTCATAAAAGGATGGTGGTGCTAAGCAAGGTCTTTGAGTATGATGTGATGATGCTATTGGAGTTTCTTGATATCCCTCATATTGACTAGAGAGAACTATATCTTGCTCATGCTGTTCATTAGTAGTCTCATGGTTCTGAGTTTCGGACCTAGATGGCGACCCACTACTTCACAGCACTACATTAGCCTAGCTCATCATCTCCACAAGCAACTAAAACATGAATTGAAAGTAGAAAAACTTACTTCTGCCTCGACGAACCAACATCCGCGCCATTTGAATCAAATTCCGTGAAATGATATTCGTCCATACTGAGATTTGGGGCTTGAGCAGGCTGACTTCGACTTTCTCGCTCGCTAGACTTATCCAATCCGCTTCGTAAATGCATGTATACGGATTCAAGTACCTCAGATGCTTAACCCAGCTAGAACAAGACTAAGAAGTACAAGCAAATGAAAGTATGATCCCGATAGGCGAGATGTCGATCTTACTTATACAAAGTCTTAAATCCATTCACAAATTACATATTACACGCATGAATTCTCCCCACAATATTTCTCCATGCAGAAGGAGAGACTGGGTGGAAAAAATGGCTCACTACACGGAGTTGCCTTGCCATCAACAATAAAACGCCCCCGTTACCAACACACTGGGACGTTTTTTCATATAAATGTTGGTCTGGGTGCCTTCACAGTGTGTTCAGTCCAGCCGAACAGGGACAGCGCTAGGCTCGCTTTGGACTCTACAGTATATGATTATAACCGCTACTTTGCTCCATTTCCCAATTTCATCACATCCAACTCCTTCACACATTCATTTCTTTGAACATTTGCCACCGAGGCTGAGAAGTTAGAGCAAACATACTGAATCAAGCCACAGAGTGTCAAGCACATCTTACATGGAGGAAGTAAAAGTGGCTGATCAAACATTGCACGAGGGAAACTATCCTTCGCGAGGCTGACAGTGGCTTGGTGGAAATTGGGACGAGGGTTGATGATTATGGCGGCCGTTGTGATGTCCTTTCTTCAACTTCGGCCCCCATTCAGACAGGGGTGAGATGAGACTTGCTGAGTCGCAGTCTCGGGCGCACCGATGGATACCATGCAATGACGATATTCCTGTCTCGACAATTAGCATTGACAGAATGATCTATGAAGATAATGTTATGCACCGACGTCTATGACTTTCCATGAATATGATGGTTTAGTTTTAGTGCAGAGCTGTAGAAATGGGTAAAGTCGGAAGTTTGTTGAAGTAGAACGGGAAACGGGTGGAGGGATTCTACAGCTTTCGTGCACAGCCCTCCTTGATAATGCTGGGCGAGGAAGCCCTGCGCCTAATCCGTTTCCACAATAATTTATTTATCGATGACGTCAAAATCAAGATCAAGCTTCAGTTGTTGAATAAATAAGCAAAATCATAGGTTCTGGTGGTTGTTGGTTTCCAAACCCCTGTCTCACTGAGTGAACAAATTGAATAGGCCTTGTGGTATCATTCTCGAATTAATCTAGCATATGGAAACATATTCTGCATGTCGTAGCTTGATTACCTGGTTCTTATATCCCAACATCTATATCCTAGCTCGACTTTTCTGTTCTCTTGTACTTCATGAACCTTGCCAAATTCAATACTGCTTCATCAATCCTCGAACGAAGCTCTGGAGACTTTCTCTTGTCAATTGATTTGGCCATCTTTTTGCACTTAGGCAAACTTTCCTCCAAGTGTTTATCGAATCCACTTCCCCAGAAAACCGCCTGGTCAAACGAATAACTTTTGTCGGCATAGATGTCGAAAATCTCGTTAAGGGCTTCCACCGCATGCGCTGCAGGAGTTTCGGGAACGCCTGCAATGAGAGTGACTAGGAAAATTCCAATTTCTCGATTAAGCTCGATAGGTGCGGGCTCAAGGGCAAGACTACCTAACACGCCAATACATTTGACTCCCAAAGACTGGAAAGCTGAATCATCAAGATTTTCTGCGTCTTTCTTAGAAGTCTTAGAGTCGGTTGGGGTTTCAAAGCCCTTCGAAGCATGGTAGAGAGCCATAAACTTTCTGTGCTCATCTGCTCGTATCTGGACACGCCCTTGTACACTCTTACAAACAGCCCAGGCAATACTTGTAATAGAGGCAGCCAGTTCAACGTTCGCCGTATTAGATGCAAGTACACGACACACGACCTCGTACCACATACGCTGGGCAATGCCAGCCCATGACTTTTGCAAACCACCAAGGTGGCTCTTAGAAAAGTCAATGGATGAGACGGTCCATGCGATATTGTTCAGAGCTGCCAGAGCAGGAGTTTGTACATCATCACCTTCCATTTTCGAGTCTTCGGATAGTTGTGTAAGAGCTATAACGGTAGGACAAGCGACCTGAACAAGTTGGTGGAGTGTGTCCTGATCATTGGACGTCTCCTCATCTTCTGGGTCATCCCCCAGGACCATGTCCATGTCGGCCTCGATATCCTCCTGTGTCATTTCGTTCTCCTCATCACTCAAGTCACCTTCTTCACCTTCCGACAAATCTGCATCGCCGTCAACCATCTGGTCTTCATCCACTTCCTCATCATCTCCAAATCCTTCAAACACCTCCTCCTTTCCATTGCCAAGTTCGAGGGCTTCTTGAAGGCTAGTTGCAATCGATGCGGTAATTTCTAAGGCCATTTGCAAGACTCGTTCGGGGCTGGAGTTTGTCGTGTGCCCATTTGTACCATTGGCACCATTTGTCTGTTGTGCTTGTTGCATTGACTCAATCAAAGTAGGAAGAAGAATAGCATCCGAGGCGCCGTCCATAGGAGCATTGTCATCGGCCCAATTCATTGCTGTAAATATATTATGAAGCACTCCACAAGTAGCAACGCCTTTGAATCCACCAGAGTTCTTCAATTGCATCAGTAGCTTGAACCAATCCTTCTGCTCTGTGATGAATTCGACCAAGGTCTTGTTGTCTTCTGTTAAAGCTGCTAAACATGACAGTACTTCATTGTTGATCTCCAATGGAGTTGTATCGAGCGACAATAACCCAAACAAAAAGTTGATGATTGTAGATATTTTCGATATAGCTTCGACAATTTCAACCTCTGCTTCAGACAGGGAAGTCAACAGTGTTATTACAGAACTTGTAAGACTCCACAAGAGATCTTGTTGAGGTTTTGGTATTTTCGATAACGGAGTGTCTTTTGAGTCGATCGTTTCGATAATCTACTTTTGTTAGAGTAGTTATTGAGAATGGAAATGTTATGACTACTTACTGATTTGACAGCTCCCTCAATTGCCGTCAATATATCTTGTCTGAACAAATGCACACAGAAGTCCGCTTCCTCTTCTAATGCTAAATTTCTCATTATTCCCCATCCTGCAATTCTAGTTTCCATGCTCGAGTCTGTAAGGGTTTGTTCGAGTAGAGTTCGAACAATCTGCTCTCGCAAGAATAACTTTCGACATTTTGTATCGTCAACGAGGTTCGCAATAGCAGTCGCGGCGGTTGATCTCTTTAATTGGTCTGCACTTTGTAGATCTTGGAGAACTGGTAGAATTTTGCTCTCTCGAATAGCTGCGAGCTCTGGGTCGGCGGGCGGTTTAACAGATTTTGCAGTAGGATCGGCGCGATGCTTGGTTCTATTTCTAGAAGCTTTTCCCATATTGATATTTCGAATGCAAGGCAATGTGATACTGTGTGATACTGGGTTGAATTGAATCGATTCGCTTATGTTGAGAGACAAAATATGAGGACTCTTTCTAGAAAATATCGATGTAGGTACTGGTAGACTCGAATTTCTTTTGGTTCCCGAGCCGACCAAAATTCAAACAAACTTTTTTTTCTGCCCCTCTATTGCCTGAGGCGTCAAAAGTCACTAAATTTCCCCGCCAACTTTAAACCCTTGGACCACCCGGGCTTTAGCCAATTATTCGAGAGGGAATAGAACCGGCAATTTAATTGCTTGAGGCATTTTGTCCCTGTTCCTTCTATTAATATTTTGAGCCATTTCTTAACAATCTAATCGCAAGAAAGGACTTTTCAGATACCATAAGACAACCACCCGCCCTCCATTTCACCATGTCTACTACAACTACAATCACACAGGCTGAGCCTATCACTGCTGAGAGTATTCTTCGACTTTTCCCTGATATCGACACGAGCTCTGCAGAGCTCGAAGGCCACGATGAGGAGCAGATCAGATTGATGGATGAAGTATGCATTGTTCTGGACGAAAATGATAAGCCTATTGGTAACTTCAGCAAGAAGATATGTAAGGCTCTTCTGAAGCATTGGTCCTTCTCTTGAATACTGATCATTCCAGGCCATCTCATGACCAACATCGACAAAGGCCTCCTTCACCGCGCGTTTTCCGTCTTTCTTTTCAACTCGAAGAATGAATTACTCCTTCAACAACGTGCGACCGAAAAGATCACCTTCCCTGATATGTGGACTAATACCTGCTGCTCCCATCCTCTTGGCATACCCGGTGAAGGTGGTTCTGAGTTGACTGAAGCTATTATGGGAGTCAAGAGAGCAGCACAAAGAAAGCTCGATCACGAACTTGGTATCAAACCTGCGCAGGTACCCATCGAGGACTTTAAGTTTTTGACCAGAATCCACTACAAAGCACCCAGTGACGGAAAATGGGGAGAGCATGAAAGTATGTTAATCTGATCTTTTATGATGTACAATGACTAACGTTTGATAACCCTCTTAGTCGATTACATCCTCTTTATAACCGCCGATGTCGATCTTGAGCCAAACATGAATGAAGTCCGCGATACTCGATACGTTTCTGCCGATGGACTCAAGACTATGTTCAACGATCCTTCTTTGAAGTTTACACCTTGGTTCAAGCTTATCTGTAACTCTCTCCTTTTCGAATGGTGGGAGCACAAGGATGCCGATCTCGAGAAGTATATGAATGAGCAAGATATTAGAAGAATGTGAGGCCCATTTTGCAGGAGCAAATCGGATTGAAGATGAATGAAATGGAGGAGTTATTGAGGAGCTGAGAATTTCACCATGCATAATGCATATTGCATACTGGCATTGAGGTTGATCGCGATACGAAAGTTTATACCCAACAGAAAAGCGAATCACTTGATTACACCTAATTAATATCATCCAGTACGATCAACGCGGGCCAATCCCGAACATCTATCCAATTGGACGTCTGTGTCTAACAATATGCAACGCAATACGTCCTATTTTTGCATGTTTCCAATTTCTTTCCTATCTTTACACTACTTTTGACTTATGATTACTTTCTTGATCTCATACTCTCTATCTTTCTTATCCATCCATCCCTTTATCTCGCTTACCCAATTCCTATTTTCGTCGTTGTTCCACGCTATCAATGATCTTATCTCCCTTCAGTGGAGTGGAGTAGGATCGTATCAAAGTCGGCGGACGGGGCGCGACACCCTCCAAAGATTATTCCGATGTCTAACCAGATTTGGGAGGTCCAGCCACAGACCCTTTGGACCAGATGATCGCACATGGCGTCCCTTGTCAAACTTAACAAGTAAAGTATCCATGTCTTGATTGTTGAAGCGTTGATATCAATCCAATCAGCTTATGGAGTTTCCCAAGAATTATGCGGCAGGCTACACTTGCCCCAAGGGATTTCACAGACCCAATCCTGTTGGTTGCCCTCAACCTTTATGCTTACCTCGTGCTAGCATACAAGTGGAGTTATGCAGCATTCAATTGTGGCATGGTTATCGTTGAGGAGCACCATAACGTTTTGAGTTTGTAGTGATAACTACATAAACCTCGACCCAATCGCCATTTCTCGGAATTCCTTGCCTTTCAATCCATTGATCTCTGCAGACAATTACAATCAAAGGTTTTCTATAACATAAATCTTTAAAAGTCTTCCAAGGAAACACAAATCAACATAAACTCCATTCTTTCTCCTCAATTCACCTCGCATCGACCGATTTAGTAAAGTTGGCACTTCTGGCTCAAGACTCCCATAGCTACACAATCGACGACCAAAGTCTATCTACCCACTGTAGACGAAGCGTGATTCTCGAAGAATCATACTACTTTTCCCGTTGAAGAGTTAACCCGAGTTTGATAAACATCTACATTGATGTCGGTTGATTTCCGCCAAAGTCTCAACTGTCTTCGTTTCCCATCTCGATACATAACGGTATCGAGAACTCAGCTCTCGATAGTTCATACAGGCGATTTAAATAGGCCAGCTAATAAACCGGATTCTTGTTCGTTTTCAATCTTCCCATGTGCCTCCAAATACCATGTTAACATAATAAATCTACAGAATCATTCTAACATCTCAAGATATATCATTGATAAATCGCAATCATGGCGCATGTTATTGAGGATAATAGTACGACCATGAATTTTCTTGAGAAGAAGCGCAGTCTTTCCCCGGCTACAACGGAGGAGGTTCGTGTAGTAAGCATCTCGGAGTGCGAGGAAGCGGCTCAGTGTCTCGCTCAAGCTTTTGCTACAGATGAAGTAGCAAGATACTTCCTTGATACTGATGATATGAGTTCTTATTCCGAGAAATACAAATGGAAACTTCATTGCGACATAATCAAGTACATGACCGCTGCTCATTGCTACAAAGGCATAGTGACCACCATTGGTCCAAACTATGATGCAGTCGCTCTATGGTAAGTCTACTGGAGATTCGCGTTTTCTGAATAATGAGTTAACAAACCAACAGGATGCCTCCCGGTCAAGACATGGACGATTGGCTCACCTTTTTCCGCAGCGGTCTCTGGAAACTCTACTTCAAACTCTCCGTGGAAGGCCGTAAACGTTTCTATGATGAGTTTTTGCCTCTCCTTCACCATACCATCGACAACGTCATGGGTGAGCGTAACAACAATTTCTACTACCTCGTTTATCTCGGTAGTAAACCTAGCGCTCGAGGAAAAGGATACGCGAAGAAATTAATACAACATATGACTGATCGAGCGGACCGTGAAAATCGTCCTACGTATTTGGAGTCTAGTGCGGAGATTAATTTGAGCTACTATCGTAAATTAGGCTTTGAGTGGAAGCAGGATATTGTGATGGAAAGAGGGGTCAAGCCGGTTAAGATGCAGATTATGGTTAGAGAGCCGAAGTTTGTGGGAAAGACTACTAAAGAAGAGGGAGTTGTGGAAGTTGAGATGATTGAGTAGTTGGAGTGATGGCGATTTGAGTTTTGTTTCCAATTCCGATTTTCCTTATCAAATTGACGATCTTCGAATTTACGTGATTGTTCTTCCAAGGTTTTGTGTTGGATTAGATATGACTTTGGGTAAAGTTTCTACATGAACAAATCCGTACTTCTCGAGGCCATCAAACAAGCTTTAGTCTTGTGTGTTGTCTTTGCAGATATGGGATGATATAACGACTTCATCATTACTTTTCTTTACCGAATTCTAGTAATCTGAGAATATCATCTGGTATATCTTCTCATAGAATCATACTTCATTTATATGCAGCCATTACTTTTACATAGATGCCATAATCCCATGCTACAACGCCATTGATGCCGCTATCTCGCATCCTCTAGTACTCCAACACAGCCCATGTCTCATCATCAACCGTGGTGTAAATACAACCCTCCGCCAATAACTCATCTCCGCACTTGTAGACATCTGCAACGGGCATACCAAGCTTGGTCGCAATCACATTTACATTCAAACCCTCGTTGTTTTGAGGCTCTGATTGTAATAGATCGAAAACCATTCTCGAATTGCGAGATACCTTCGCAGGTAATATTTTACCACCACCTGTAGACGCATCTCCAGCTCCCATGTCGCCACCATACGAATCAACAAACATTCCATCGCTCCCCTCTTTCTTTACCATAGTACCCGCTGTATCGACAGGACCGCGAGTGAAATATAAATGTGCCAGGGTAGCTTCTAATCCATGGAATGTCACTTCGTTCATGTCGAGAACGGGTCGGATGATATGAGCGCCCACATGACGTTTATCATGGAAAGACTTGAGTCTTCCCCATACGTGTATGTATTTCCCTTCTTCCGGCACAGGTCTTGCGTTTTCGGGAGAAGCGTCGTTATCGATCCACTGTTTTACCTCAATGAGACCGGTGCCGTCGTCGACTTTGTAGGTATTGTTTGTGGCTTGGGTAGAGATTGAGTGGACTTGGCCGACAAATGAGAGCTAATGGTTGAGGAGTCAGTACGTTTGTTTGGCGATAGATAGTGGCAATGCATAGTTTAGTAAGAAGGAATTTGCCTACTTGAGTTACTTCTGATCCATCGATTTTGAAATCTGCATCGGGATGTGGTTGCACGGCCTCGAGAATTTGCTTGATGGTTACCGGTCGTAATGTATCTTTACCATATGTCTAAATGTCTCATTAGTATAATCATACAGCTTTGTGAGGAGCAAGATATACCTTTGATCCTCCAGGACTTTCTTGGCTTCCTCCCTGCGATCCACCATACCCTCCTTGAACAAATCCACCGCCATCTGCCCCGCCTTGTGCGCCGTAACTGGTGGTTGAATAATTATTTTGATATCCGTAGTTGTTTGCTAGGCACAGGTGAGTTTTGAGTTTTGGAGCGATGCGCGGGGATACTTACACATGATTGACGTTGTTAGCGTGTGGAGGGCAAATATTGAGATTGTGGTGTTGTTGAAAGATGGGAGATGATAGATGGAAGACGCGTTGACCGCGACTGGATAAAAAGTCGCGTAAAGCGAAAATTTAAAGGTCATGTGATAGGAGCAACATTTTGTATCAGTCCCGGGATTCTTCCGACCTCCTGGCACAGACGAGCGACAGGAGAGTGGACGCAATTGGAATTCCGACACGAGTCTAAAGAGTTCTGAGATTTTGCGTCGAGATCAGCTTCTGTGTATTGGGCCTCCGCTTTGAAACAGTGTTCATCCACGAATTGCGATAAATGCATGCAAAGATTGTAGCACTTTCCTGTTTAGACAGTTTGCCTGCAGGTTAAATGAGAAGTTTCATTTTCATCTTCAATGAGGAGTCGTCATGGGTAGATCTGTAGAAGCCAAGAATCTAAGAAGCCTCCAGAAACAAACATCTGTCATTTTGGAAGGGAATGAAGGACTTAGACGCATCATGACATTTTGGTTCTCACAGACACCTGCCCGATCATGTATGATCACACTCATACTAATGTCCATTCACAACAACATTCATTCTCTGACTCAATCGCTCGCGTCACTAAAATCTCGATTCCATCCTATCAAATTTCCCTTCTTTACTTCAAGCAATGGCCTTTAGCGCCAGAAACTTGGTTGCATGTCTCAAAGTGTCGAAGTGGAAATCGTGATTGCAAATTCTTCCCATAGACGGCAAGCTGTGGATATGAAAATGTGAAATTTACTCGTTTATATTCTTAACCCTGTTTTACCTTCCTTATGATGGCATCGAGTGAGTTTTGGGCGTTCAGCAAGCTCGTAAGTACATCGACTCAGTGCTTTACATGGCATATGCTGGCAAGCCTGCTGGGAAAATTACTGTCATGTCTCATAACTGTCGTCATGATTCAATTTTTAAATTCTCTACTTTCAATTGAAGCAATGACCAAGAACTATCAGTAACCGTAGGAAAAGAAATGTAGATATTCCTAGTTCTTAGCTGTCGAGGGCTTAGGTCGTCCGGTATAGGACATAGGTAGGGTGCATAACATCAAGACTTACTTTACCTCTGCAGGTCGAGACGTTTCCCTAAAAAGTAATGGACAATGGCTGTAGATATAGCAGCTTTCATGAAAATTGGCTGCAGAACGCATCCGTGTCTTTGATTTCCATGTTACTAACACTTGCAACTAGTAAGATGAACGTTGTGGCTACCAACACTTCTTTGAATGGCAGGCTTATTATGACAATGATTCCCAATCCTTCAGAGCTCCTATATAGACAAATCCAACGAGCATCAGATTAGACACTCTTTTCAGCATTGAAACTTTTTGTAGTGATGATATTCACTCAGAAAGGCTATGATTTGCGCCTATTTAGAGAGTATCAGAATCGATCTTTCGCTACAACTCCTGCAGTAGCAGAATCTAGATCCATTCCCCAAATTAAAGAACAATCTATAAATCTCACTTGCTGCCTCGGCTCAAGAATGATGAGTCTCTTCAGTCTAATAGGGTTGCAATCTTGATCTTTTTGTCAGATTATGAATGTTCATTTTGCATAACTTGTCCGGCAGATCTAAAGGGGCGCGAAGTGAATGGTCAGACGAATACAGATACTTTCACAACGTTTTCTTTGGGGTAGAGATCATTTGCTTCCTCTTAGAGTGAGTATTGCATACGTGGTTAATGGAGATATCGGATGAGATAGATCATGTGAGATTGATCTGTGATAGAATATGGTATATTTATATGACGAATGGCAGTCAAAAAATGGCTCGAGACGATATCAAAGTAGAATCCACTTTCATCTAACCTCATATCATGTCTCTATAATCTAGAAGTAAGATTGATTTCTTTCTGGTGTGTTGGGAAAGAGACTTTCCAAAATATGCTAGGTCCTTGATCTCATGGAAAGAGCTCAAAGTTTCCTCATGGATGAATTTCATGGAAACATAAGCCTTCACTATTCATCCATTGATGAATCTGCCAAAAAATGCTTCTTGTAGGGAAGCGGTAGATGTTCAAAATTGTTCGGAGTATTGATTATAGCATAGTATCGAGGTAAACAGGACATCGAATATTCGTCTGATCAATGCAGCTAATAATTACCACATTCTCATTATCTCCTTAACTCCATGACATGAATAAATTTCAATGAAAGTTTGATTCCAGCAATAGCATCAATCGTGGACGGCGAGACTTATTAAAAGGTGCGGATAAGCCCAAAGCGGCACTGGACAGAAAGCCCCCCACTGCTGCACGGCCAATCAAATATCCTATCCCACCTACTCATTATGAGTCGAAAGTTCAGCACCTTGCCGTCCTGGTCTAACATTGTCAGAAGTAGACTAGCAAGTTGTATGTATAACTATAGTAATGGAATGTATATATATATTATCTATGTATCCTAAAAGTGGAACACTTAGAAGGAAGGGATTTATAATGGTGTGCATATACCACACACATACTGTACATGTGATTTCCAATAAATATAAATGTGGAATCTAAGTTTTTAGATAATATCATATCCTTCTATCTTATGATATCAATTGAACAATTTCCCTCATGATCAATCCTGATAACAAACAAAACGATGAACTCCTTTACAGCTACCCGACACAAAACACTCACGCCCGCCATCACTCCAGCCAATAACCCACTCCCTAGTCCTTTCGTCGCCTGCATAATAGGGGCTAGCTCTGGCATAGGCGAACACATCGCTTATTCTTTTGCACAAGCAGGAGCCTCCGGTGTGATTCTAGCATCCCGCAACACCTCCGAACTTACTCGCGTTGCTGGAAAGATTCGTGCCATCTCCCCCAAAACTCGGGTCGAAATATTTTCTTGTGATATCACATCATCCAGCAACATTTCAGACCTTGCGAATTATATCAAAGAATCTTTCGGTCGCCTCGATGTCTGTATTCCCAATTCTGGATATGCTGGTCCCGTGACTCTCCGAGTTACCGAAGGTGATCCGGCGTGGTTTCAAGGAAATTTTGATATAAATATGATTGGGACTTATAATTGTGCGCATCATTTGATACCTTTGCTGCTGGAGAGTGAGAATGGAGCAAAGGGTTTCGTACAGATTGGATCGTTGGCTGCAAATCTAACAGATGGACCCATTGCCAACACAGGGTATTGCGTGAGTAAATTCGCGCAGAGTAGATTCCTAGAGATGGTAGGTTCTCAGTTCGGAGAGGAAGGATTGGTTGCTGTTACTGTACATCCTGGGGCAGTTGCAACTCCAATGGCTGCTGGAAATACACCTGAAGTTTTCCTACCTTGTAAGTTTTCCATCTACTCGAATTTTTGAGATTGCGGGAGTACTGATGAAAGTCATAGATTTGGTTGATAGCGTGGATCTCTGTGGTGGGTTTTGTGTATGGTTGAGTAAGAACATCAAGGATCTGAAATGGATGAATGGAAGGTTTCTGGATGCTAGGTGGGATATTGATGAGTTACTTCAGAGAAAGGAGGATGTTATTGAGAAGGATTTACTTAAGTGGACGTTGAGAACTTCATGAATGCGGAAGGGTTTTCTTGGAATTGACTTATGTCCAATATTACCCAATTATTCTTTAACTACCGGCAGCTGCTCAGTCTTCCAACAACCCATTTCTTACCTTTTGGAGGAGAAAAAAGAGGACTCATCTGCAAGGCTAGTGCTTATATCACAATGTAAGTTGACGGTTCAAAACCCCCCTAATTAGGGTAAAAGTGCGTGAATATTAGAAGCAGATCAATTCTGTGGATGAGGTTTGATCATAGGTTATTGTGTGAACAAAGCGAATGGCTTTCATTCACTCACTTCTATTCAATGGCTACTGTATAAAGCATTAAGCGAATGCGAAGGAGACTAGCTCTTTCAGTAGATCTATATAAAACCTACTACCTCTTATACATAGCTAGCTCCTCAGATAGAATACAATTAGACACACAGGACCTACACATCGTAGGTACTACGTCTTACGTATCATTCTCGTACCAACAGTTATTATGCTGTCATTCAAACCAAATGACCCTGGGCCAGATAAACGGCAGAGATATTCCAATATGGCAGTCTTTTTCTTCTTTTGTGAAAACCTGGAAAGAACTAAACATATGAAATGCAAATCATAATGGGAAGGTACTGTTGATCCCGAAAGGGAAATCGCCAACTCAGCGGTCCGCAAACCACTCTTGCGACTTGTCCATTCCTTTTTTTGGAACACATTTTCGTCAATGATATATCAATCCTTCTGATTACTAGGACTTCATGATCATTCTCATGTACATTCAGTCATCCGGTCTTATTTACTTCCCGCTTTCTTTCTTCCAGAACCGGCAAATATTACTGACAACCGTATTCGCTCAACAACAATTTCAACTCTCTAGCCTCTAGTCCATATCCAATCAAATCTACCTAATTCATTGTCTCATAAAGTCTCAATCATGCAGCTCACCATGGAAGAGATTTATGTTAGGACGGTACTCGATCAAGCCAGACAGGAAGTGGACGAATCCCTCAAAAGCCTGCGAGCCTTCAAGAAATCAGTGCTACTTTTATCCAAGCAGCGACCTGAAAGCCTCCTGTCGGAAGAAAAACTAGAAGCCGAGTTGCAGGAAGATATGGATGTCTTAAAGGATTTCAAGAATAAGCTAGATGTGCCAGTGGGACGTCATAACATAACGATTAGTGTAGGAGAACTGGAGGCGATCGAGGCAGCTGCCCGCAACATGGTAGAGAAATGGGAGATGAAGGAGATAATGTTAAAAGCAGAAGAGGTATTGCTTCAGGAAGATTTTCAAGAGGCAGAGAAGTTGTTCCTGGAGGCTGAAAAAACATTGAAAAAGGCCCAGAAAGCATGGGATGACGCGGAGGCGGCATGGCACGCTGCGGCATTCGAGTTAGCAGAACCGAAAATTCTCGAATCGGATGACGAGAATCTATCACTTCAGCAAGAAACCAAAGAAACAGAAGCTGAAAGTCAACTGGCCAAATTGATTACATGAGGAGGAGTAGGACGTCAGCAAAATCGCATTGTATAGCCTGGCGCCTTAACTATATTTGAGGAAGACTTCGCTTTGCAAGAGAAGAATTGCAATGTTAGATTATTATGGATTCCAGCTCTGGGACGAGATTTGTTGGAGTATTCATAGGACGTGGTATTGTTAGCATTACCTGAATATTAAATCAAACATTCTCAAAATTACTCATAGACCGTGGTTTAGTGATAGTACACACCAAGACAAAGTCATAAGCGTGAATGATACACAACTAAGCTTTGAAAGAGGCAAAAACAATATCATGAGCTCGCCGCATGACAAGGACATCCGAAAATTTCAGCGCAATGGGTACTTGTCGGCTATTAGAAAAATTCTGCCAACCACCCCTAGGGCGGTTGGCCATGGGGATGATTAGCCGACAAGTAAATGAAAGGAGGAAATGAGTAACAACAGGTTAGCAATTATTGACTCATATTCAAATTAGACACCCGCATGATGCATCCACAGACAAGAATCACAAATAAATTCTGTTCACAGCCTCTTACAAACTTCAACCTGAACGATATCCTTGTTTGCTTTTCTTCTCATAGCCAGCATATAAACCTGACGATTACAGTAGAATTTCGATTAATTCTCCAGCAAAAGAAACTGATTAAATCTTAGGATTGAGTAAATTCCTTTTACAACATTTTCGTTGTCTAAGTTCTGGTGTTGTCGATAGACCCTTCCAAATTCGGCGTTCTGTTTTATCGTTGAGTCATGTCCCAACCATTAGAGATACCGAAGACACAAACACATGACATGCCCGGAGAAGATGACAGCAGCCCCATTACAGCAAGAAACGATCCAACAAGTGATTTAATAAGCTTACCTCTGGAGAAAATGGAAGCACGGGTACGGCTTGTGGAGAGAGATCCGGAAATCCCTTATGTTGCAAGCGAAAATGAAACAAATATCTTACACTGGATAGAAATCCACCAACAGGAGTATCTCGACACGAGACATAATATCTCAGATTTAGAAAAACCATAAAGGGACTTACAAACGCTAGTGAGATAGATTCGAAAACATGGACAGAACACCCGATAAGATGGAGCTAGAGATGAACGAAGAGACGATCAGAAAGGCAAAACTGGAGATGAGAACCCAAAAAATAGAGTTAGAGATAGTCAGTATTGAACTTAGAGAGAAAGACTTGGAGAAAATGAGAAAGAGAGTTGGAGAGCTGAAAAAAGCCTGGGAGAAAGCCGTGTCGTCTGGAAAGAACTGTGGAGCTCCGGGGGAGTAAAAGTCCCACGATGTAGATTGAGATCTTGGGATTGTTAGAAATATCTCATAGCTGTTTATAGTCTTGCGAAATCTGGAGTTTCTATAAATCCAACCTCAGTGTTGCAGGTTCTGCGTTTGCACATCTACCTAATGAATGTTCGTGATATGGACGATCAAAAGCATACTATTTAGGAACCTCATAACTCGAAGGGGACTCATAAACTTTTGAAAGCGCATATTGAACGAAAGAGAACTCTAAATCCTTACCACCGGAGACAATCATGTTGATCTTCCATATTTTTTTTAATGAGAAACCATGAAGTCGATCTACGCGATCAAACCGTGAAGTTTTAGTCACATTGTGTTGATCTTGCTACTCATAAGTTTATCTAATTATCAGTCATTTCTCAGCTGATAACTAGTAGTAGGTGGCTATCACAAATTAAGCAAAAGGATGCAATCACTTCTAACAAACTGTGCGAATAGCCAGTGAACCACTCGCAGCTCCATTATCGTCTTCATTCCAAAATAGTGACAGCGAATTTGGTTTTCATTTCACACATCACGAAGAGAATTAATTTAACATATAAGTATTCAATTTATTAGATATTATTTCACATGCCGTCCTTTAGAGTCAACATTGACAATAAAATACTGCAAGTCACCACTCCTCTTCATTAACCAGCCCCGTGCCTCCATATTCACCTGCTTCAATTTTCCATCTCAACTGGGAAACTTCGATCTTCCTCAGCCCTTCGCTCAGTAGCGTTTTTCTGGATCTCGGGCGTCATCCATTCACACAAATATTCGACGAGAGCAAGCATTTCCTCTTTTCCCGTGAACTCAATATATAACGGAACTGATTTATCACCCCCATTGTCGACGAGTTCTACAATATAATTTCTGCTTTTGGGATGGCTGTAACTCATCCAAGTAATGTTTTCAGGTTGAATGACCCATTCAGCATGTTCTACATCCGCAAATCCATCAAATTCCCCAAAAGGGCGACCTTCAAATTTGTATTCCAATCTCCCGGTGTATGGGTTGACTTCTATTGTCATTCCCTCTAACTTAGAGTCCTGGGGGAGATCGTGAAATGCGCATGGAATATTGTAGACGCCGAAGCTTGCCTTTCCTACTCTTTCGGATGGGGGGTACTCTTGTTCTTGGCCAAGAGATAGGGCTATAGCGCTTTCTATATCTTCACTTTCATCGTTGGATACCCTAGTATCTCGTGTGGAGAAATCAAGTTCTTGTGGTGAAATACTTGTTTCTCTAACTATTGAGTTTTCTCTACCATAGGGCTCCTTTGGAAAAGCGCCAGTCTTGCCAATTAAAGCAATTGCAGATGCTTTCCCCTTCTCCTCTTCATGAGGCTCCTGTAATGGAGACACTAGGTGTTGTGTGTCGACCAATGTAGCAGTAGTGAGTTGCATAGCACTACCAGAATTTGTTGCTCGTGCCCGATTTGGTGCGCTTGGTGTATCATTTGACGTACCCAACGATTCTTTTTCCTTTGGAAGATATTCTAGGACCTTCGAAGCGAGCCCTTGCTGCTCCGCTCCGTCATCTCCAACTTCTAAGAAAGATTGGTTCGTCATCTTTGAATCTAGTTTAACAACCTTGAGATAATCGATGTTCAATTCTGTATCAGAGAATTTAAAGACTTGAATGTCTGAGTGTCGTTCGAAGAATGGAGCCAGCTCAATTTTCGAATCGTAGTAGTGAATTCTCGGCCTCTGAAAGTTCGAATTGGCTTCAGAAAATTTCTCACATGAATCGTGATTGTGGAGTTCCGATTGGAGGGTTGTAATAAAGTGATTGTAGGGGTTGAGGTGAGACTATGAAAAAGGTGGTAAAGTAGGATTAGAATTAGTAGTGAGCAATTGACTATTTTGTAAGATAGGTATGATGGGTATGATGGTTATTAAATTACAAATTATATTATGAAGTGTGGTGATGAGATATAGCGATTATGGAAACCGCGATAAGGTTATTACAATTAAGGGTATGTTGGAATCCAAGTATATTAAGATGCTAATAGATCGAAAGATAGATAATCGAATGTGACTGTTGATTGATTGATTGATTTCATTTACGTCCACCTTCAGTCTAAGACTATAAAGGACGGCTAGGCCTCTAGAGGCTCTAGCAGGTAACTTTTTATTCTAC